>JARNME010000029.1:8046192-8125396 GCA_030179655.1 Scaptomyza flava | reverse complement strand
ATGAATATGACCAAAAATCGAATTTTATTTAAATGTAATTTCTTAAATGCAGTTTTATTCTACTAGTCAAACCATGAATTTTGAGATATTGCTTTTGAAAATCGGGTCAGTTTTGCCCGAGTTATGGAAGTCGAAAGATTTTACCGATGCGCAAGTCGATTTTTGACATAAAATTTAACATGAATATGACCAAAAATCGAATTTTATTTAAATGTAATTTCTTAAATGCAGTTTTATTCTAGAAGCCAAACCATGACTTTTGAGCTATTGCTTTTGAAAATCGGGTCATTTTGCCCGAGTTATGGAAGTCGAAAGATTTTACCAATGCCCAAGTCAATTTTGGTTATAATATTTTAACATGAATATGACCAAAAATCGAATTTTATTTAAATGTAATTTCTTAAATGCACTTTTATTCTACTATTCAAACCATGAATTTTGAGATATTGCTTTTGAAAATCGGGTCAGTTTTGACGAAGTTATGGAAGTCGAAAGATTTTTACCAATGCCCAAGTCAATTTTTGGTCATAAAAATTTAACATGAATATGACCAAAAATCGAATTTTATTTAAATGTAATTTCTTAAATGCAGTTTTATTCTACTAGTCAAACCATGAATTTTGAGATATTGCTTTTGAAAATCGGGTCAGTTTTGCCAGAGTTATGGAAGTCGAAAGATTTTACCAATGCCCAAGTCAATTTTTGGTCATAAAATTTTAACATGAATATGACCAAAAATCGAATTTTATTTAAATGTAATTTCTTAAATGCAGTTTTATTCTAGAAGCCAAACCATGACTTTTGAGCTATTGCTTTTGAAAATCGGGTCATTTTTGCCCGAGTTATGGAAGTCGAAAGATTTTGACCAATGCCCAAGTCAATTTTTGGTCATAAAATTTTAACATGAATATGACCAAAAATCGAATTTTATTTAAATGTAATTTCTTAAATGCACTTTTATTCTACTAGTCAAACCATGAATTTTGAGATATTGCTTTTGAAAATCGGGTCAGTTTTGACGAAGTTATGGAAGTCGAAAGATTTTTACCAATGCCCAAGTCAATTTTTGACATAAAATTTAACATGAATATGACCAAAAATCGAATTTTATTTAAATGTAATTTCTTAAATGCAGTTTTATTCTACTAGTCAAACCATGAATTTTGAGATATTGCTTTTGAAAATCGGGTCAGTTTTGCCAGAGTTATGGAAGTCGAAAGATTTTACCGATGCGCAAGTCGATTTTTTGACATAAAAATTTAACATGAATATGACCAAAAATCGAATTTTATTTAAATGTAATTTCTTAAATGCAGTTTTATTCTAGAAGCCAAACCATTACTTTTAAGCTATTGCTTTTGAAAATCGGGTCAGTTTTGCCCGAGTTATGGAAGTCGAAAGATTTTACCGATGCGCAAGTCGATTTTTGACATAAAATTGTAACATGAATATGACCAAAAATCGAATTTTATTTAAATGTAATTTCTTAAATGCAGTTTTATTCTACTAGTCAAACCATGAATTTTGAGATATTGCTTTTGAAAATCGGGTCATTTTTGCCCGAGTTATGGAAGTCGAAAGATTTTTACCAATGCCCAAGTCAATTTTAGGTTATAATATTTTAACATGAATATGACCAAAAATCGAATTTTATTTAAATGTAATTTCTTAAATGCAGTTTTATTCTACTAGTCAAACCATGAATTTTGAGATATTGCTTTTGAAAATCGGGTCAGTTTTGCCCGAGTTATGGAAGTCGAAAGATTTTACCGATGCGCAAGTCGATTTTTGGTCATAAAATGTTAACATGAATATGACCAATAATCGAATTTTATTTAAATGTTATTTCTTAAATGCAGTTTTATTCTACTAGTCAAACCATGAATTTTGAGATATTGCTTTTGAAAATCGGGTCAGTTTTGCCTAAGTTATGGAAGTCGAAAGATTTTGACCAATGCCCAAGTCAATTTTTGGTCATAAAATTTTAACATGAATATGACCAAAAATCGAATTTTATTTAAATGTAATTTCTTAAATGCAGTTTTATTCTACTAGTCAAACCATGAATTTTGAGATATTGCTTTTGAAAATCGGGTCAGTTTTGCCCGAGTTATGGAAGTCGAAAGATTTTACCGATGCGCAAGTCGATTTTTTGACATAAAAATTTAACATGAATATGACCAAAAATCGAATTTTATTTAAATGTAATTTCTTAAATGCAGTTTTATTCAAGAAGCCAAACCATTACTTTTAAGCTATTGCTTTTGAAAATCGGGTCATTTTTGCCCGAGTTATGGAAGTCGAAAGATTTTTACCAATGCCCAAGTCAATTTTAGGTTATAATATTTTAACATGAATATGACCAAAAATCGAATTTTATTTAAATGTAATTTCTTAAATGCACTTTTATTCTACTATTCAAACCATGAATTTTGAGATATTGCTTTTGAAAATCGGGTCAGTTTTGACGAAGTTATGGAAGTCGAAAGTTTTTTACCAATGCCCAAGTAAATTTTTTGACATAAAAATTTAACATGAATATGACCAAAAATCGAATTTTATTTAAATGTAATTTCTTAAATGCAGTTTTATTCTACTAGTCAAACCATGAATTTTGAGATATTGCTTTTGAAAATCGGGTCAGTTTTGCCAGAGTTATGGAAGTCGAAAGATTTTACCAATGCCCAAGTCAATTTTTGGTCATAAAATTTTAACATGAATATGACCAAAAATCGAATTTTATTTAAATGTAATTTCTTAAATGCAGTTTTATTCTACTAGTCAAACCATGAATTTTGAGATATTGCTTTTGAAAATCGGGTCAGTTTTGCCCGAGTTATGGAAGTCGAAAGATTTTACCGATGCGCAAGTCGATTTTTTGACATAAAAATTTAACATGAATATGACCAAAAATCGAATTTTATTTAAATGTAATTTCTTAAATGCAGTTTTATTCTACTAGTCAAACCATGAATTTTGAGATATTGCTTTTGAAAATCGGGTCAGTTTTGCCCGAGTTATGGAAGTCGAAAGATTTTACCGATGCGCAAGTCGATTTTTTGACATAAAAATTTAACATGAATATGACCAAAAATCGAATTTTATTTAAATGTAATTTCTTAAATGCAGTTTTATTCAAGAAGCCAAACCATGACTTTTAAGCTATTGCTTTTGAAAATCGGGTCATTTTTGCCCGAGTTAGGAAGTCGAAAGATTTTTACCAATGCCCAAGTCAATTTTAGGTTATAATATTTTAACATGAATATGACCAAAAATCGAATTTTATTTAAATGTAATTTCTTAAATGCACTTTTATTCTACTAGTCAAACCATGAATTTTGAGATATTGCTTTTGAAAATCGGGTCAGTTTTGCCAGAGTTATGGAAGTCGAAAGATTTTACCAATGCCCAAGTCAATTTTTGGTCATAAAATTTTAACATGAATATGACCAAAAATCGAATTTTATTTAAATGTAATTTCTTAAATGCAGTTTTATTCTACTAGTCAAACCATGAATTTTGAGATATTGCTTTTGAAAATCGGGTCAGTTTTGCCCGAGTTATGGAAGTCGAAAGATTTTACCGATGCGCAAGTCGATTTTTGGACATAAAAATTTAACATGAATATGACCAAAAATCGAATTTTATTTAAATGTAATTTCTTAAATGCAGTTTTATTCTACTAGTCAAACCATGACTTTTGAGATATTGCTTTTGAAAATCGGGTCAGTTTTGCCCGAGTTATGGAAGTCGAAAGATTTTACCGATGCGCAAGTCGATTTTTGGTCATAAAATTTTAACATGAATATGACCAAAAATCGAATTTTATTTAAATGTAATTTCTTAAATGCAGTTTTATTCTAGAAGCCAAACCATGACTTTTGAGCTATTGCTTTTGAAATCGGCTCACTATTGAGGAAGTTATGGAAGTCGAAAGATTTTTACCAATGCCCAAGTCAATTTTTGGTCATAAAATATTAACATGAATATGACCAAAAATCGAATTTTATTTAAATGTAATTTCTTAAATGCAGTTTTATTCTAGAAGCCAAACCATGGCTTTTAAGCTATTGCTTTTGATAATCGGGTCACTTTTGACGAAGTTATGGAAGTCGAAAGATTTTTACCAATGCCCAAGTCAATTTTTGGTCATAAAATATTAACATGAATATGACCAAAAATCGAATTTTATTTAAATGTAATTTCTTAAATGCAGTTTTATTCTAGAAGCCAAACCATGACTTTTGAGCTATTGCTTTTGAAAATCGGGTCACTATTGAGGAAGTTATGGAAGTCGAAAGATTTTTACCAATGCCCAAGTCAATTTTTGGTCATAAAATTTTAACATGAATATGACCAAAAATCGAATTTTATTTAAATGTAATTTCTTAAATGCAGTTTTATTCTAGAAGCCAAACGATGACTTTTGAGATATTGCTTTTGATAATCGGGTCATTTTTGAGGAAGTTATGGAAGTCGAAAGATTTTTACCAATGCCCAAGTCAATTTTTGATTATAAAATTCTAACATGAATATGACCAAAAATCGAATTTTATTTAAATGTAATTTCTTAAATGCAGTTTTATTCTAGAAGCCAAACCATGACTTTTGAGCTATTGCTTTTGAAATCGGGTCACTTTTGAGGAAGTTATGGAAGTCGAAAGATTTTTACCAATGCCCAAGTCAATTTTTGGTCATAAAATTTTAACATGAATATGACCAAAAATCGAATTATATTTAAATGTAATTTCTTAAATGCAGTTTTATTCTAGAAGCCAAACGATGACTTTTGAGATATTGCTTTTGATAATCGGGTCATTTTTGAGGAAGTTATGGAAGTCGAAAGATTTTTACCAATGCCCAAGACAATTTTTGATTATAAAATTCTAACATGAATATGACCAAAAATCGAATTTTATTTAAATGTAATTTCTTAAATGCAGTTTTATTCTAGAAGCCAAACCATGACTTTTAAGCTATTGCTTTTGATAATCGGGTCACTTTTGAGGAAGTTATGGAAGTCGAAAGTTTTTTAACAATGCCCAAGACAATTTTTGATATAAAATTCTAACATGAATATGACCAAAAATCGAATTTTATTTAAATGTAATTTCTTAAATGCAGTTTTATTCTAGTAGCCAAACCATGACTTTTGAGATATTGCTTTTGAAAATCGGGTAACTTTTGACGAAGTTATGGAAGTCGAAAGATTTTTACCAATGCCCAAGTCGATTTTTGGTCATAAAATTTTAACATGAATATGACCAAAAATCGAATTTTATTTAAATGTAATTTCTTAAATGCAGTTTTATTCTAGAAGCCAAACCATGACTTTTAAGCTATTGCTTTTGAAAATCGGGTCACTTTTGAGGAAGTTATGGAAGTCGAAAGTTTTTTAACAATGCCCAAGACAATTTTTGGTCATAAAACTTAAACATGAATATGACCAAAAATCGAATTTTATTTAAATGTAATTTCTTAAATGCAGTTTTATTCTAGAAGCCAAACCATGACTTTTAAGCTATTGCTTTTGATAATCGGGTCACTTTTGACGAAGTTATGGAAGTCGAAAGATTTTTACCAATGCCCAAGTCAATTTTTGGTCATAAAATATTAACATGAATATGACCAAAAATCGAATTTTATTTAAATGTAATTTCTTAAATGCAGTTTTATTCTAGAAGCCAAACCATGACTTTTGAGATATTGCTTTTGAAAATCGGGTAACTTTTGACGAAGTTATGGAAGTCGAAAGGTTTTACCAATGTGCATTTCGACATTTTGGCATAAAAATTAAACATCGAAAGATTTTACCAATTTTACCTTCAGTATAAATACAAATTAGAAAAAATATTAGAAACTATAAATTTATCAATTTTAAAGCTGTTTTCAAACTTTTCACTGGCAACAATAAATTCTAACTTCTTCAGCATTTCAAGCTTAAATAATGTAGCTTAAACAAAAGTTAATCAATGCATTCTTAGAATAAAAAAAAGGATCGAAAACAAACGTCAGCAATATTGGGTAATAGAATAAGCTTATTTTTTATTTTAAGCTTATGTTTTTGAAACTTTTTTAATGTTTATTTGTTTATGATATGAATCAGTAGATAAATTACTTAAAGCTACTTAGACAACTAGTTAGCCAACCTCAATGTTGAAATGTTGAATCAAAATTTCAAAGAATCCTTTGTGCCACGAGCATTGTTGCTGCTGCATAACAAATTCTCAGTATTGCATCCACAGACCAACAACACCAACAACAACAACAAAAACAACAGCAATCAGAAACGGCCTATTATGAAGCAATTCTCGACTGTTTGGTTATTTTCTGTTCAGTTTCTTTTTTGGTTGCTGCTCTCGCTTGGTGGTCAGCAAATGAAGTCATAAAATTTTCAGCGTGCCAAAGCCAAAACCAAAACAAAAAAAAATAAAAATATCAGACGCCCAAAAACAGTTTTGTACGGTAGGCCCAAAGCTGCCATTGATGATGAAGATGATGATGGGCCACAAACTGGCTGCTGTTGCGTGGATTGTCTGTTGTTACCAAAGAGACCAAGACAACAACAGAGAACAGGCCAATTCTTAGGCTCTCACACAAGTTCACGATGCTATGTCGGCGGCTCCTTGAGATACAATGATACAATATTATTATGCTGCGCCAGGCGCTCAGTTTCAGATTGAAATCAAAGTTTTCTCTGTGTTTTGTGTGTGAGTTTTTGTGGTAAAAGAACAATTCAGCATTGTTTTGGCCATTGGCAGGGCCACCCAAAAAGTTATGATTAAGTTATGCTGTTCTGTTTGGCTCTGCTTCTCGCAAATAGCCAAAACATGACGAAGCAAAAGCAATGAACAAAAACAACAACAAAACACAACTTCACATAATAAGAGGATGAGAATGTGAAGAAGAAAACTAACTATTTTGTGTAGCGGAACTTTTGACTTAAAGCCATCTTATTAAGTGGTAAAAAGTTGTTAATCAGTTTAGTTAAAACATTTAACTCTTTTAAGCCCACATATATCATTTGATTGTTGCAAATCGCTGTTAGCACCAAAACAAATAGCCTTAAAGTTTATGTCAGCATATATAGTAACAAGTAAAGCTTATATAAATTGAAAAAAAAAAAAATAAGAAACATAAAAATACCCAACATCGTATCAAGCTGAGCAAGCTGCAAACTTTCTCACGGTTCATGCCACCTGACGCTTTCGAGCTTGAATCCCGAATCCCAAGCAAGTTCAGACCCAGACATTACTTTTTTTTTTTTAGTTCAGGAACAGTTTGGGCCTCCTCGATGAACGCCTGCATAATTTGCAATGAAGACATCTGTCAGCGAAAATGTTCAGGCGTTTTGTTTATGGCATTTAAAGCAAAGCTGATTTTTATTACCAACAACGACAACAACAGCAATAACAACAACTATAATGAAAGCCACACGCGACGACATGGTCCCACACACACACACACTCACACACACACACACCACATCATTGACACATCGTACGCAAATTAAAAGCATCTTCGTCTCGCATCATAAAAGCATCCAAAAAAAAAAAAACGTCTCAGAGTCAGAGTCGAGGTCAAAAGGACGCGTCCCATTCGACGCGATCTGTGGCATGAAAGCAGTTAAATGAAACACCGCTAAATTGTCGACCGCCCGAGTTGGAACTTCAATTCCTTCTCTCTCTCTATCTCCGACTGTCTCTCTTTGTCTTGCTCTCTATGGTTAATCAGGCTCATTAGGTGGGCCGCTCATTTATATACAAAATTACGAACATGGCCCGCAAATTTTTGCTCTGGTCCCTAAAAATGTGATTAAGTTATTTTGTGGATTTCACAGCGCAAGAGAGCAGGGGCAAGGAAAGTGAGATAGAAGATGCGAGTTTTTTGTTTTCGAACGCTCCATTAACCGTAATTAAGGTATTCTTTTTGCCTGCGCTTTCTTTTTGCTCGGTTTTTGTTTTGTTTTGTTTTTTTTTTCGGGCTCCATCCTTTTGCTGGGGCTTGCTGCCTGGATTTTGTGTTTGGTGTTGGTCTTGTACCTTCTTTATTGGCTTATATATAGCTTGTTGTTGAAAACTTGAGACACACAAACATAACGACAACCGTCGGGCAGCACCACACACACATTCACATTTTCTACTCTCTCTCCGTGTGGTGGAAAGGTTTGTTGGTGTAGAAGCAAGGAGGTGCAAGATGAACTTGCTGCCTGTTGATTCACTGCTAATATTAAGAGTTGTTACGTTTAGGTTAAAAAAAAAGCTGACTGACTGCTATCAACGCACAGCCCAAACTGTGAGTCTTAGAGATAAAGTTTTTTCGCAAAATTATAGCATTAATATTGTAAATAAATGCTTAGATTTCATATCGCCGAAAGGCTTTTGAGTTTAAGAGCTATTGTGTAATTTTTATATTGATGATTTGTATTTGTTTCTTATGCTTAAGCTTTTTAAATTCAATGCTTTGCTTATTTTAATGATTTTCTTGCAGTGCATTTCTAGCTCTTTGGATATTATTTATGGAGTTTTTACTAAAGTGTGTGAACATATTTGCTTCTATAAAGTCACACACTCTTTCACGCATAAACACTCTCACAACCACAAACACACAAAGAGAGTGAGACAGAGAGAGAGAGAGAGAGAGAGAGAGACAGTTGCAAAAGGACCGCACAGGGCTACAAATTGCCTTAAGCCCTGGCCGTTTTTTGGCTTTTTCTGTGTTCTTTTCTTTATTTTGTCGTTGTTGCACCTTTGCTTAACCGAATCTGATTTAGTTTTTTGCCATGGTTTTCAATCCGTTGGCTCGGTCTATATATACATATATGCTATATAGTCAGGGCCACCGGCATCCAAAAACAACGCCCCAGCGCCCAACTTGATGAGTTAATAGGAATCGAGTTACATTCCAGGCAAAAGAAGCTTGCTTCGTCTCTACCTTTTCCCTGCTCCCCTCTAACCTACCTTGTCCCTCTCGCCCTTCGTTTACGGGGCCCGCACATGTTGCGCTACATTTTTTATTGCCAATGTTGTTGTTGTTGTTGTTGTGTTAGCTGCTTGATGATGGGCGCTTGAATGGAAGAAGACGACATGGAGGACATGGACATAACAGTCATTTGATGGCCAGTTTGTGTGTATTGAAGTATTGACAGATTTAATTAACTCATCCGCAGCTTAAGCAGACATTTTGTAGTCGGTTATCCTTCTTTGTTGTTGTTGCTGCTTTTGTTGCTGTTGTCTGTTGCTCCTTGTTGCTTGCATATGTGTTTTATGCTTATGGCCTTATTGCCTGCCGCTCTGACAGACATCCGGTGTCGTATGTTGCTCGCACTCGTATCTCTTTCGTTTGATAATTTCCGTTTTTCAACTTGAATGAACTTTGCTAGTACACAGATGCCGCTGCACAGTGTTAATGATAACAAAAATACTAAATGTGTAATTAACAATAAAAAAAAATATTAAGAAAATCTAAAGTTAATCTAAAATAGAAAATGTTGGTCTAATTATAATTAAAGATATTTTTTTCATTAAAATTTTGATTTTTAAAAAATGTTATATTAAATATTTCAAGATGTTCTCTTCAATAATCCATTCCTTCTAAGTAGTTCTCAGTTTTTTCTGTTTCTCTTCACTCTTCGTCATTATTTGCTCTTAAAGCGAATCCAATCAATCAATCTTGCACCACTGTGCCTTAATTTTTGGCCAATGGTTTTTATTTTGTTTGTTGCTTGTTCAATTTCTGGTGATCTATCGTAACGCATCTAAAACAAAAATCAAATGAGCCATGCAAAATGCCGCCAAAAGATCCAACTCAAGGATCTTTTCATTATTATCCAGAGAGACAAAAGCGTTTTTTATTTCTTCTGTTTCTGTTTTCTTGCGGACGCGGCGTGCTTTTTTGATCGAAAGTTGATTGAGGAGGAGCCGCTGAAAAGTCTGCGACACAAAGTCTGCTCAAACCGTGGACACAACACGGCTAATCTGCACTTGGAGCAAGCAGGCTTGTTAGCAACAAAGCAGTTTAAGCTTCAATTATTTTTTTTTTTTAAGCGGCCTTTGTCTTAACCCAAAGTAAAGAAAAAAAAAACAACGGCAGACAATTAGTGCGAAGCGAAATTTGAATAAAGCGACATTTATTTGACAGGCCGTCAAGAGTCTGTCGGCAAACTATCAAAAAAAAAAAAAAAGCAAAAAACAAACCCTGAAAAAATAATATATAAAATAAAAGCAAGAGCAACTTGGTTTGATTTCATGCGAATTGAGCTCTTTTTTGCATAAAGTGCAGTCATGTGGGAAAATATTTCGTTTTGATTTTTATTTTTTTTTGCCAGTTACGATAACTAACCGTGGCAACAACAACAACATACCTGTATGATAGACTGATGTTGATGGAAAATTTTTTCAAAGACAACAAGTCGCCGGCTGCAACAACAACAACAAAAACAACTACAACATGAATGGCGGCGGCAGCAAAAACAAATTAACGTTGCGGCAAGTAAACAAAATTAATTAAATGGCATGAATTTGACGTGACAATGTTGTTTTTTTTTTGTTTTTTTTTTTTTGATTTGATTGCTCAACATTTGGCTGGTTGCAGCAGCAGCAAATGTTGCCGGCGCAGACATCAACGAGCCAACAACATCGTTAGCATCAGAGCTTTCAACTTGAAGCTTCGTGCGAGACGATTGCAACTGCAACGGCAACAACGACAACAGCAGCAGCAACTGTTGATGACGACTTGCAACCAGACATGTTGCAGACAATTGCTTGTGCAATTATTGTTACTCTTCGTATTAGAATGGGGTATATAAGTTATTAAAGAGGTAGAATAGCATGATTAGCTGATGTTTCAGACTTTTCTTCCAATGTCAGCTAAGGAATATATTTAAATACTGTTATTATAGCGAACTTACATCATAGCTACATTTCCTACATAACTTAAGCTTTTGTCACCTTCGGTTAGTGTATTAACAACTTCTCTATCAATTGCATTAACACACACAAACGAAACTTTTGCTTTCTTGTGCTGTGTTTTTTCTTTATCGGTTTGCTTGTACAAAATGTTGCTGAAGTTTTGTTTGCCTTGCATTCGGCACTGAGAGTTTTGTTGGGCTGCAATTAAAATGCATGTTCAAGTTTTCGTGGCAAAGTGTTCGCTGCTGCAGCTTGTACTTCACTTGAAAGTTGTTGGCTTTTGGCTATGGCTTATATTTATTTTTTTTTTTTTTGCAGCTTGGGGTTTTTATTTGGTTGATGTGTTTCTATTTTGCCAAATTAATATTTCTTGTTCATTAGTTGTGTTTGCTTTAAGCAATGTGCGCTAATATTTCCTGCTAAGTAATTAAGTTTGGTAGCCGAAACACTCTATGAACAGGTGCAACGCAGCGTATGAGTAATATTTGGCTTAATATTTTATTTGGTGTCAAATTCGAAAGTTTTCTGAATGTGTAAAGCCATTGAGGGGTGTTAAAGTACAATAGTTATAACAAATTGTTGAAGTAGAGTAAAAACAAACAATTTATTAACTAATTTTTATAAATACATATTGATGTTTAATTTTATCGCTTTCTTGATCTCAACTAGTTGCCTAATGTATTTGCCTTATAATTTTGATTGCTCGATTAGCTCGATTTGCTGTGATCTGTTTGGCCTTTGGCACTGTGACAAGAGCCTTTCAACTTTAAAACGGCCAACCATTCAAATGTCACTTCAATTAGCCACACACACACACACACACACGCACACACACAATAAACGGCATTCACTTAAATACCCACGCGATTCGACACATTTATACACACTCATATTCGCACTTAACACATAAATAACCATAAATAAAAGACTTTGCCAGTAAAAAGTGTTAACAACAATGCCCGCAAAATATATATTCTATATGTATATGTCTATAAAAATAGACTTTAGGTTTTTATTGTTGATTGTAATAGAAGAAAAGATATGAGAAAAAAAAAAAACGAAACTATAGCTAAGCGATCATGGCGAGTAAACGCGTTTGTGGCTTTAATTTACCATTAACTATAACTGCGCCTGTTTTGCTTCAAATCCCACCCGCCGCGCTTCCTACCTCTATCAGTGTATATGGCTTGTGACAAGTCGCTCATTAGTTGAACTTCTGTGCGGTGATTACATTTTAATTAAGTTGACAACACGATTAGCATGCGTAATTGTGAACAGTCAGTCAGTCAGTCAGACAGTTTTACAGCTAACAAAACGCCCCCACAATGCGCCAAGTTTGTCGCCTAAGTCTTTTGTTTGTGTGTTCGTTCCCAAATCGAATTGGAAACTCACTCTTTGACCGCAATATTGCTCCATAACTGTCACGCTTAGTGACCCATTTTGGCGCAGCTTAGCTCGCGACATTAAATTGCGCATTTATAAATAAAAATTCGATAAATTAGTCTATAGACAGAAGAGAAGATCTCTTTGAAAAAGCAACAAAAAAAAACAAAACCAAAAATCCATAAGCAGTTTGTAATTTATGTTTTGCGCATATCGTAAAACTTGACTTTGACTTGCTTTAAACGGCTTTTGGCTATGGTCAAAATTATATACATACATACATATATACACACGACACGGCACGACACACACCAAATACTCTAGCAATATTTATGGCAAGATCGTAAAAATAAAATAAGAAACACAATGGAAATTGCTAAACTTGTTGGTTTATGTTTAAAAATAATCTATACGCCGACCATTAAAACATCATAATTGCTGTGGAGCATTTTTAAGTGAGGTGTAAAATACTTTTCTGGGTTTTAAGAGGCTGTATAAAGTGTAAGGTTATAGAAAGGGATTCTGTCCGGAGTTTCTGATAGTTGGAAACAACAAAATATGTTTATCATAAAATCTTAATGAAAAAAAAATTTGTTATTATCTAAATAATTGATAAATATTAAGAATTGATTAAGCTTAAGACTTAGTTTATAAGTAAACAAAACCAAAGTAAACGCCTTTTAATATTTTTTTTTCAGAAAACTATAACTGAAATTTCCTTTTTAAACGGATTTTATTGATCTTTTCATAGATTGCGTTCACAAACATTAAAATATACCACATCTATTTGTTCAGGAAAGGTGCAAATTTATAAAAAAAAAAATATTTTAATATTTGAATGTTGGGACTTTTAAAGCACAGCGCAGTTAGCTTTTTGTTTCAGCTTAGCTTCGCTTTCTATGCATACAAAATTGTTGTGTATGATAACAATTTAAACACACACACACACACACAGACATAAACACGTATATGCAGTTATAACTAATGTGCGTAAATGCCAGCTAAAAACAATATGAAACAACAACAAATACAACAGCAGCAGTAACAACAAATCAACTTGAACAAACATCCAACCAGACAATTTGGCTCCACAATATTTTTTTTTGCGCGTCGCCGTTTATCTCGCTTTTTGCGTATTGTTGTTGTTGTTGTTGTTGTGTTGCTGCTGCTGCTGTTGATCATTTGTCACACCCCGCAGCAACCAAATTTTTATAATCACATCAATATACAAAACACTAACAAAAAAAGAGAGGGACTTGAAGATACTCTTCAGCAAAAACAGCTCGATATTATTATTTGCTAATAGTTTATTATAAAATTCGAATTATTATTTAATGCTGTCTACATTTTCAAAGAGCTCGTTTTTCCATGCAAATCAATAAAATACTTTTACATTTAAGCATCTTAACGCTAAAAGCACCTTTTTCAACTCTTTGCTCGGTAACAATATCGTTCAAGAGCTAGCGAAATTTGAAAGCAATGACAGCAGCGACGAACGCGCAATAACCGAAGCCTGAGTGGCAATCCAGACCGAGTCGCAGAGTCAAACTCAGAGTCAATGTTAAAAGCTAGAATCCATAGCTGCTGCCCTGACCGTTAGGCAAATGCTTAAAGGGGCATTTTAGTGTAGTAAAGTTCAGAAATCGAATTTGATTATATTCAAAATGCATTTTGATTTATTTGAAGAGTTACAGCCGTTTTCGTGTCGTAACGGAACGGAAACTTTAAACGCTTTTGTTTCGAATTTGTTTTGCAAAAGAATCTTCACAAAAGTTATAATCGTCGAATGTATTGAAATTCTAAGCTCTTTCAAGCTCGCATCGACTGATTGTCTTGCAATTTTGTAAGAATATTCTGAACCTCAATTCAAACAGAAATCAAAATTTCAAATATTAAGAATATATAATATACATATTGTCTAGTGTCAAAAATACTTAGGCTTCTAGACTAGAATACCCCCTTTAAGCGGCTTAAACGCTTTTCAAAGTCAAAGCCTTGGGGCAGCGCTAACATCGCAGTCGCAGTCGCAGTCGATGCCAGCGTCGACACACGCCTTTTGTTTATTTAACAGCAGCAACAACAACAACAAGTTGTCGTTAAATAAAATAAATATAAGCAGACCGAGCGGCAGCAGTCAGAGCGAACAACAATAATAATGACAACAACAACAATCGAACGTAAGCTTTATTTATTAATAACCAAAAGACATATTCAGCAGCTGAATTTCCCCCCCTTTGCATCCCCACCATAGCACACACACACACTCCCTTTATATTTGGCACACCCTTTGTGTGTTTATATTGGACGTTGCCATGTGTTAAATTTATTCTAAAGCTTATATTGTTTTGACATTTTTGGAAATTTATGATAGACCAAAACCGTTCCTAAATAAAGCCAATTGTGTAAACAATCGGGTGCAATTGTAATCGATACCACACACAAAGCACAAACATCAAGTTTCTTTTGTGTTTCTGGCGACAATTTGTCTGCAATTTTTTCTTCCTTGAAACTCGGATTTCGATCGTTTTGTTTATGTGCGTGAATATTTGGAGTTGGCGCTGGATCAAAGCTCGATTTTTGTGTGTATTTGACATTTATTGGCGATTCATGCTTAAACATCTGGGGAACTATAAATAATGTCTGGCTATGCCGAATTCTGAATTTGCTTAAAAAGCTCATTTTGTTGTTAGATAAATAGAGTCAAGGAATTCATAAGAAAGTTTCGAGCGAGATTAAATTTCTATAAATACATTTGTGAAATTTTGTGATTCCAAAGAATTTGCTTTAAAAAATTCAGCTTGATAAAGAATCAACAAATATTTAAAAAGATATTTCTGTTCTTCTCATTATTTATTCAACTTAAACACAATTACCTGACGATAATGAAACTTAAACAAAAAAACAATTCATTCATGCAACAAGCTGTTAGAAAAGTATTTGAAATATTTCCACGCCAGCCAGCCAGCCCGCTCGCCCGGCACTTGTGCATTAAGCGAGCTCTCAACTCGAATCTATTCTATGTAAGTTATAAATAAAAATCGTGAGCCAACAATTGCCAAGCAAAGACCACCAAGGTGAGCTAACTGTGCAACCAGTTTGAACTTTTTCGATGGTGTTTTTTTTTTTCGTTTGATTCTCTCGCTCTATGGTGGCCAATTTTTTTTGTAGCGCCATGGAACATCAATCTAAGCAGCAAATAGCAACAACAACAAATTTGTCGGTGCCTTTTTGCATATTTTGTTGCAATTGAAATCGCGTCTGTCAACCGAAAGTTGTTTACAAAATCAAAATCTTGTTAGCAAAAATACCACAAATATTTCTATGTCAGTGAAACAGTTTAATAATAGGGTATGTTGACTATGTGAATTAGTTGGGTATTTATTTTTAATAAAAAACACTTATTTATATTTGTTTTTAGTAGCTGTTGAACATGAATCAAAACTTGCCTAGACCGAAGATTAAGTATTATATTAGAGTATTCAATGCTTCGACTCTAAGTTTATTGTACTTTTGAAGTGCATCTCAATTGCATAGTTGAAATGCCTGGGCGCATCTTTGTTAGTTTGTTTTTTTGCTATTTAGTGTGTGGGGGGTTGGCTGGTTGCCATTTAAGGAATGCCTTCTAATTGTTTTGTAATTTGTTAGCCAATTAATTGGCGACTTCATTTCAAACAATTTGTTGTTGCTGCTGCTGCTGCTGTTGACGTTAACGTGAACGTTAAAGTTGACTTTGACGTTGACGTTGACTAATTGCAAATGCAGCGAGGCGCGCGCGCGCGCGCTTATTTTGATTATGACATATTACTAAAACGTGCACGCTATAAAACGCAAACGCAAACGCGGCACGCAAATCTTAAAAGGAACAGGTCCAAGTACGACTTCGTCTATGAGAGAGTATTGTTATTGAGTATTTATTGAGTTTTGCTAGTGTCATTTGGGCCATATATTCAGCATTTTATTTTTAACATCAGACATTAACATTAATTGTTTCACATTGATTTAGTGCCTACGTTGCCTCATAAAATCCCATGCATATTTGCATCGCGTGGGTGTCGTCAACGTACGTTCGTCTTTCTGAGTGTTTGTGCGCATTTCCTTATTGCGCATACAACACGTAGTACAAGCTTGTTTACACAAATGTTCTTAACCTAATCCAACAAGTTCAATTACTAAACAATACGCTTGAATAAATAATATTGTTAAGATGTTTACATAACTTTTAATCTCGAATAATGTTTCCCTTCACTAATTGTATGAATTATGGAAGAAAAAAACAGAAGAAAAAATCGTTATATCATGGCATAAAAATAAGAATTGTCTTATCGCAGACACAAATCAGTCTGAATTCTTTTTCGGGATGATTTTCTCATAACTGAACTTTAACAACATCTTCAACATTAACATCAGCGACAAGAGCAGGACAGACGTAGCGAATATGAAAGAGAGAGAGAGAGCGAGAGATGGCTTGTCACATGCCATAAACTTGAACTTGATTGTTAAGCAAATACAATAGAAATTGATGGTCAAGCTTATCTAATTTATGCTATCAAAGCGATTATTAAGCTCCCTGTCAAAGTGGGTGTGTATCTGTGCCTGTATGTGTGTGCTTATCGAAGCACGCTTTCTAACCAAATCTTGACTAATTAATTAATATTTTATGATGCCGCTGCTGCTGCTGCCGCTGACGCTCTGCAAACAAAACCAGCGGGACAGAAGAAGTATTTTGAAATTTATTTGCGATCGAGGAATTTCGGGTGATGATATCATATGATAATAACGCAACAACAACAACAGAACAATGCGCCGAGCAGCAGCATTAAGCTGTAGGATTGTTAAGAGAGAAAACATTTGCTTAACCAACGCAGCAGGTGTTTACTTCTCTCTCTCTCTCTCTGTCTCTCTCCTCACAGCATGCCATAAAATGCTAAAAAAAAAAACTTATTTTATGAAACGTGTTTAAAATACTAACAACCAAAGATTGATTGAAACGATAAGATGCAGGCTACGCTATGCTAAACATGCTTGGCTTATCATCAGAAATGTGCCACAGTTTAGTTTCGTGTATTCGTGTATCTTGACCGTTAACTCAAGTTTGTTGCCTGAGTCTTTTGTTGCCAACTTTGAATTGGCGCTACTTTGTCTGCCTAGTTTTGTCAGTAGTAAACAACTTTCATACTGAATCAATTTGCTATATTTAAACATTCAAATATTTACTTCATATCTTTTTCTTCACTTTAAGCTAATGATAAATTAAAAGCCCACAATTGGTAATTACTGTCACACACACTCTCACACACACACGCACATACACACACCCAGAAACCGCATTGATTATCGTCAATAGCACAATTTAGTGTTGTTGTTTGTACAGCTAATGGATTTATTGGGTAAACATCTGTCGCATGTTAAACATTTGTCAAAAATTCCATACTGGTTTCGCTCGCAACCCAAAAATACAACAACAACAACATTCAAACTGGCATCCATCCATCAGCTTTATCATTCACAGTCAGCCAGCGGATTTTGTTTGTCTATTTTTAGTTTTTATGACTTTACAAGCGCGGGAAGTTTCTGAAAATAAAATATTTGTTAATGGCAGACAAATTGGCACCGCGTTGAGGCATTAGCAAAGTTTGATTTAACTTAGTTAAAAGTCGAAGTCAAATTATAGTATAACACCAACAAGAACTTACCAACAAGTTCGTTTCCCAAGTCATTTGTATGGCATTATCATTAACAGCTGCAAAACAAAAGTAAACAACAACAACAACAACTGTCACTAAGCCCCGCTAAGCTTCACTTTCAACTGTTCTCTCAAATATGCAAAAAAAAAAAATTAAACAAAAAGTTGACAAACACTTCGAACAGAAATTCCTTTTATTGGCGTGTTGTTGTTGCTTGTTGGTTGTTTTGTGACCAGAATTAATGCCATGCGATAGCAAATTTAATTTATTACGATAATTTTTCATTTTTGTCAACAACAACAACAAGAACAACTACAATAACACTGGTTGCTGAAATTTGAGGCGCTGGCCAAGTTCGAGGACGCCAAAGGCAGCTGGCTGAACAAGAAAGGCAAAACTGAACTTGACACTGAGCCAGAGAGAGGGAAAGACTCTGCATATATATATGCGTGTTTCTGTGTGTGTGTGTGTTGAAGTTGGGCGCGATAAGCGCGACTAATAATGGCTAATAAGCCATTAAAAAGGCATAAATTGTTTTGTTAGCCCATCTCTTAATAAATTCCACATGAAATTGGTTCCACGGCTTTTGATTCTTTGGCTTTTTGCCACTTGCTTCTCTCATCGCGCGCTCTCTCTCTCTCTCTCTCTCACTCTTTCCACAATGACATTGTCACCGTTGCATTTCCCTTAATTTATGTTAATGGAGGCTCTGCTACAAATTGCAATGCCCTTTTGTGTCTTCTGTTCACGTTTCTGATACCACGTAGATTAAATGTAAGACATGAAAGTGTGTTTGAGTTTTGAGTGAAGGGTAAGGCATTTTACTTAAGGCATAGCCTAGTTTAGTTTCGTTTGGAAAAAGACTTTCTGCATTACATAAAGTTAAGGTTTTTATACCAATTACATATCCAATTACTGGGTATTTACTAGTTAATCTCATGCCTATAATATAAATCTGGCTGGTTTCTGGCATATCAAAGTGTAAGTTAAATTTTAATAAATTTTAATTTTCGCTTGTAGTGTGGAACTTTTTGGTTGTTGTTGTTGTTTTTAGTGTAGCTGCATCTGTTGTCCAATGGGGATGCGTTGCAGTCTGCGGCATTTTGTCGGCATTTCAGTCTTTGTTCTGCTGTTGGCTGCTGTTGCTTTTTGTGTTTAATCGATTGTTCATTGTTTTGTTGATGGCTGGCTACTCGGTAGTTGTTGGTTGCTTTTCGATGCGGGGCCTTAATGTGGCATCGGCATTTATTATTTCGACATTCTTAACGAACTTCAAATTTATGAGTTAATACAATAATGCTTAAGAATACAAAAATACTCGATTACACACTCGTATTCCCCGATTGGTAAGGAGGCGCACTCAATTTGTTTAACCGGTCGAAAATGAATCCTCGCCCAATAAGCAACTGCTGACATTTTTGTTTTGTTTCATAAATTACTCATTTAATTGGCCATTTGCACTTAATTTTTTAGCATCAGTCGCATCGCAGTCGCTTCGTTAATTAAGCTGCCAATCTCGTGAAATGCGCATACGCAGCGTGGGACCAGCCAATCTCTGATTGAATTGGAACTGGGATTCTTATCGATACAAGCCGTGCCGTTTACCTTCCTGCTGTTGTGTTGCTCGTATGGTGATCATCTCTTCGCTGACCTTGTGGATTTTGAACCTGTGGAAAGAGGTTCTAGATAATATTAACTAATATTGGGAAAATGCCAGGTAAGTAAATAAAATCTTCTCAAAATTTCTTTAAAACTCAATCGATTCTTGGTCTAACTTAGAGCTTTCAATGGCATTACTTCTCTTGCTCATAAGCAATCCTTTAAGCCAAGGAAATATAGTATATATGACTTAATCGCAGCAGCTACAGCTGCCACTTACAGCCACTTGCAGCTTGCGGCAAGAACTATGTTAAGAATTTATTTATTATTAATATTTGTTGAGGGTTTATTTTTGCCTACATGCAAATAGACCTGCAATTATATTCAAATTAGCGGTATCTGCCCACCCAATTGCCATGGCGTGCCACAAAACCATGCCACATGCTCCATGCCCCATGCCCCACATGCCACAGACCAAAAGAAGCCATCCTCCAGCCTCAATTTTGAGTTCGAGTTGAAGTTGAAGTTCGTCTTGTGGCGGCTGTGGCAAGCATTGCGAAAAGCTTCGACGGCCCGCTAATTAGGAAATGATTTACTATGCGGGCATTTGCTTTATGCCACAGCGAAAACACACACACATGCATAGCAAGAGTGAGAGAGAGAGAGAGATGGAGTATAAGTGGCAGTAACCACCCAAAAAGACCGAAAAGGCCAAAACAAACCACGGGAGACATGTTGGCCACCATGCAAAATACAAAAAAAAAGGCGGCCAAAAATGAGGCACAAGGCAATAACAATGCCAACAACAACAACAACAACAACGAAGAACAACCAACAATTTTAAGGCATAAAACATTTTGTTGTTGCCGATTTAGCTGTTCTTTTTCTTCTGCATACCCTGTTAATGTATTAAGAAGAGTTTGTTTGATTTGAAAGTTCAGAACATCATCGATAACACATTTCCATTTTCGACATGTTATCGATAACAATAAAACCTCAAGGCTTTAAAGTTTGGTTTCTCCTTTCGAAAAGATTGGTAAAGCAACGTTGAAGTTATTAAATATTCAAAATGTTCAAAGGGCAAGACAAAGTTGGGAGGAGTATCTCCTAGTCGAACTTTATCAACTTCAACCTCTTGACTTGTTTCTTTTTGTACAGTTTTTGGTGATAAGGCAGCAAAGGCAGAGCGCATTTAGCTTGGCCACATCATCAACATTATCATCAACAGCAGCAGCAGCAGCAGCGGCAGCAGCATCATTATTATTATGATCATCATTAGCTTGCTGCGTGTGTGGTGTGATCAGCAGTGGCCCGTTTGGCTGCTCCTGCTGCTACAGCTCCTTGTGATCAACTCTACTAAACACACACACACACACACACACATATGTGAGGGGAAAGAATATACACAAAAAACAAGCAAACCGAAAATTATTAATTATAGTCACGAAAGGAAATAAAGATTTCATTTCAACAGAATGCAAAGGCCCGCACAGACCGAAGAATCTACAACAGCAACAACAACAACAACGATTGATGAAGCACTGCAGCATTTCTCACAGTGCAGCATCAACAGCAACAGCAGCCGCAGGGCCTAAAAGGATTATAAAAAAGTTGTCGAAACAAGCCATTGGCAAACACAGAAAACACAGACACCAACAGCAACAACAACAGCAACAACAACAAACATGGCAACATTATTAAGAAATTAAGTAATTTCTTTTTTATTTATGCCCCACGAGTTTTACTTTAGATTATCTCTCGGAGCGGCTCGCTCGTTCGTTCGGACCCAGGCCGCAATAAAAGGTTAGCTCCCTTCGCAACTGCAGCTGTGACGATCCCAACTGGCCGCCAGCTGCTTCACCTCCTCCTTCTACTCAACTTTCAGCTTTCTGTGTGTGTGTGTGTGTGTGAAATTTATTAACGATTTTTTTTTATATGATTATTATTTTGTTTTTTTTTTTGTATATCTCATTTTGGTTTGGGTTTGTTTTCGGTTTTGACTTCTCTCATAGTCTCAAAGGTGTGCGCATAGACACTTTGGGTGTTGGCCAAAAGGCCAGCTAGCCAGCGATTTGGTTTTTATTGTTTTTTCATGTCTCAACTTGGCTTCTCATATTTGATGAAATAATTATTTCGTTTTTCGTTTTTTTTTTTTTCGCCAATTGGGTTGCCATGAAAGAGACCTGCCGCCCCTAAGTGGAGCTAATTTGTTTGCTGCGAAAATATTTGAGACGCGCTAATAAGCCGCATAAATTTTGTGTTCGCGGTGTGTGGTTGATGGGCTGATTAGCAGTTTGTTGCGGTCAGGATGTGGACCACACACATGCGGAAATACAATCATCAATGTATTTAGTTGTTGCTGTTGAAAGCTGAATAAGTTTGCACTAAACGAAAGACTTAGGCCACAAACTTGATGGACTTAAACATTCTTCACTTCTTCTTCAAATGTTAAACTTAATAATATTCAACTAAAGAAGCTACAATATCGAACACTTGATCGACACTGCTCAAGAAACAGCTTTAAAAAGGAGCTGACAAGCATTGAAAATCATACAACAACAACAAAGAAAGATGCAAATGCAGCATCATTTGACGTATAACACATTTTTATTTGGCATCTTTGTTGGCCTGTCATGAGCCATGAGAGAAGAGGCCATGCTGAAATTCAGACATTTTTATTATTTGTTAGCTCAAATGCTCAATTAAAAAAGCTGAGCACAATATGATGTGTATGATGAATGATCATAATGATCAACAAACTGAAAAAGGCCTGCTGTGCTGTGTGCGAGATCGCTTCATCTTCATCGTTTGATCCTGTAAACGGCTGCCTCTGCTGTTAGCTCTTTCAATTTAGCCATACTAACAACTAACAACGCACAACTGTCATCTTGCGATCTTGCGATCTTTGGGTCTTGGGAACGCCGCACGCTTCGCTACTTTTTGGCACGCCGCGGCGCAAATGTCAAAGAGACTGACAGCGTCGCACCAATGAATAGATCACATTGTTATACTCAGTTAGACACAAAAATTAAGATGGAACAAGCAACGACATTAAAGATTATATAAACAAGCAGAGATATTGTCTTTTAGGGGGCAATGATGGGGTCAAAAACTGCTTTTGCTGCGACATTGAACTAGTTTGTTTCGAGCTTCAAAAGTACTTAACAAAGATTAGATTAAGTTATTGCTTGGAAATTTGAATAAAATAAACTTTTTTTTTTGTCTTGCTAATGCTTTAGTTTACACTGAAACAAAATAATCCTTTGTATTAAAATAGTAAGAAAGAAAAAATCAAATGCTTTTGTTTTAAAGAACTTTAATGCCTTGTTGTCAACAATAAAGAAAATGTAATGAAATCATATTTAAGACTTATAATAAGCAGTGATGAAATATGAAGTTCAATGGTGATTTCAGTCTATGTTCAGTTGTGCTGTCAGTCAGTCAGTTCATTCTATCCGTCAGTCAGTCAGTCATCACAGTCAAGTTGTGGGCTAATCCGCAATCAACGCGAATGAGGCGATTTCTAATTTGCCAAAAGGTGCGCCTCACGCTAACAACAACAACAACAACAAAAGGAATAACAAGCGACAACTAATAATAAATAATAATGAAATTATTTATGCTTCAATCAGGCAGCTCTCGAAACGAACGAACGGAACGTTTCAGACAGCGTGTCGCTCCCAGCCCTTGAGCAATTGTTGTTGTTGTTTGTGTCCCCTTGCCCCCCTTCGATCTGCCTTAAATATTCAAATAATTAATAACAATAATTTGCAGCACGATAAGAATTGAATTGAATACCATTAAAAGGCGCAAAATGTATTGAGCTGTCGCCTGGTGGTCGGTTGGCAAAAGGGGGACGCTTTGAGCTTAGGGGCGTGTCAGGCCAAATGAACAACACACGATGTCTTGCAACAACAGCAACAACAAGTTTTCTTTTTGAAGCACAATTTCGTTGTTGTTGTTGTTGCTTCGTGTGTGTGTGTGGCTTGTCTGTTTATCTAGATTAAACCCTCGCGGCAAGGCATACACATAAAAAAAAACAAACTACAGTTCATTATTGAAATCATTGTGTTGAAGAAGTTTTTTTGGTTTTTTTTTACTGCTGTCCGTGTAGCATTCGAAGCTAGACATTTTGGCATTTCATGAGACTCTCATTGTCAGTCTCTCCACACACACACACAGAGACAGAGAGCTCAAGTCGATACAGCCAGCACAGACTCGAAGACTCTGAACACTCTGAAAACTCAAGAATCGAGTCTCTGTGCTGCTTTGGCTTTTTGCTTTGGCTTTTGTCATGGCAGACATGTTGGCAACGCCAAATGTTGGTTGCTGTTGGTTTTTTTTTTTTTTCTGTTTCGCCTCAAGCAAAAAACAAGCAAAGCATTTAAAGATGTACACGAGGTACGATCGAAGATGTATTGTCTTTACACACACACACACACACACGTACATCGTTTTGTCTATAAAAATTATGATCATCAGCAAAGATAACTAAACATCTCTGTCTGTGTGTGTGTGGCAATTATGATGAGGCATTGGAGTACTCAATCTATTAATTTTTCGTTATACGTTAAATTGCTGTGATTTAAAAACTAAAATTATAGAGTTATCTTTGAATGAAAATGTTCAGATTTAACTATGGTTCGTAATTATCAATTATTACTCAGCAAATATGTTCAAAGCGTAAAGTGTTATCGTTACTAAATAAATTATAACTATAATACTTGTAACTGACTTTGAATATCGTCAACGAAGTCAAACTTTCTATTTACTTTACTTCTTAATTTTCTTAGTTTGCTCTTCAAAAATACTTCAATAAATCTTTTCTGTTTACTATATCAAATTAGTGGCTCTTAATTTCTACTAATTTTCTATTCAATAACATCTTTTCATTTTAACTTTTACTTTATTTCACTCAATACTTTAAAAACCTCCCACTATTCTAGTTATGTTACATTGTATCATCTGCCAGCTGCGCGGGTGTTTTTTTTTTTTTTCATTTATTGGTTTTCTCATATACATATTTACATACATATTTATATGTATTATTTGTATGCTTGGGCCCCAGCCCCAGACGGCAGCCCCTATGGCAATTGGAGACCACTCTTGCTGTTGCTGTTGCAGTTGCAGTTGCAGTTCTACCATCGGGGTGGTCCAATTGTACTTGGACTTGAACGATTGGCCAGGTTACTTGCTTTGCTTTTCTGGCTGGCTGGCTCACGAATTGCATTAAAATTGCAATTTCAGGCAGCGCGCAAAGTTCATGTCAGACATTATGTTGGGGGCCTACAGAATTGTAGGAGGTACACGTTTTGGTCTTTTTTTTTTGTTGTTTTTTGGGGCCTTCTCATTCTTGTTAAATTTGTTGTTGCTGTTGCTGCGGTTGCAGTTGCCGCGTTGGCTGGCTCGGCTCAATTGAGCCAAGTGACGGCCATTTTGGGTTGTTGTTCTTGTTGTTGTTGTTGTTGTTGTGCCGGGGCAGACAAAAGGCACGACGATTTCAACGCTTTGTCGTGTTCTTTGTGCTATTGTCTGTCCAAATGTTCCAGTGTCCACACTGTCTGTCCTTCTGCTTCTACACTGGAAAACTTTGTTTGATATATTTAGCAGATTTTTGGGGTTGAAAAAATATTTAATGTCCCATTAATAGTCTTGCACGAACATTACCAAATTGCCTTTAAGTTCAATCCTTTCTGTAAAAATATAATATTCTTTTTCTCAGTGTAGTCTCACACGATCAACAAGTACAAGAGTTCTTGAGCTTGGACTTGGACTTGGAGTTGGCAAAGTTGGCAAAGTTGGGGAGTTGAAGTTGGAGAGTTGGACCGAAAGTAATTTATTTCTTTATTGTTTTACGAATTTACAATGCAACTGGGGAACAAGGCAAAACTTGGCAACGCAGCCATAACAATCACGCCGCAGTTGTTGTTGTTGTTGCTCTTTGCTGTTGCGTGTTGCATTTGGGGTGACCACCTTGACTGCCACACATACAGAAAAGAAAAGAGATAGAGCCTCTGGGCACACAGACACACACGATGAACCTCATCAGTGTCAATGCTTGGGCAAACAACCAGTCGATGTCTGCTTCTTTATCGTTGTTGTTGTAGTCGTCGTCGCCTCCTCCTTGGTGTGTGGTACGCATGCACCAAGCAGCGCCCCAAGGAATGCGTTTGCACGAAATGCAAAATGTCAGCAACGGCGGCCCAATCGACTGCAAGTCGGCAAAGACTTTAGCCAACAACTTTCAACTTCCAGCTCCTCCAACTACGATTCCAGACATCGGACTCCAATAGCTTTGCCAAAGCTACTTGCCTTAACATTCCATTAGTTGCCAGGAATTTCCTTTGTTTTCTGTGAGAAATTTTCAGTCAACACATAAATTGTCGTAGGCGCAAGCTGCCTCAAAGCTCTACGTCCGTCCAACATCAGCTCCAAACTTTCAGTTCTTCCCCTTACAAAAAAAGTTCTCGCTCAGTTGATAACACTGAGCGACAATCACTTTGTTAAGAATAACATTTATTTAATTTTATAGCAAAAGCTAAAAATTTCAAACTTTCTAAAGAAGCTTTTTATATAAAGTTTGTAACATTTCTTAAATATTAATATTATTCTTGAAGCATACTTTTTGATTAGAAAACTTTGCAGTGTAGCGAAGAACAGATGCAGCGCAATTGTTATTGCAAGGAGCAAGGGGGGGCCGAATCGGAGATGGGTTAGCCGAACGGTTTCGATCAGCGGTGCTGCTGGCATTTAGACAATTAAAATACTTCAAGTGCTTGTCTTTCGCTCAACGTCACATTTTGTTTATTTATGTGCATTGATTTGCCTGGTAGCTTATAAATTTTCGTTGGCCAAACAATGAGGCAGTTGCTGTTGTTGTTGCTATTGGCGGCGGCGGTGAGTTTGTTGCCTAAGTCTTTCGTTATGTTTGCATTGCTTTATTTGCAAAAAGGCAGTTCGCATTTGGTTTATTTCGTTTATATTTCGCATTGCACTGAGCTATTTTTAGCGCCTTGGCACTTACACAATTCGTTTCGTTTATGCGAATATATTATTAAAGGCAATAATTGAAAATCATTGAGCGTCAATTGTTTATTCAACTCAATCAAAATTCCTAGGAAAAAATTCCAGAGTTGTATCATTTACGATCCGAACATTCAATAAATTGGCACTGTCAACCACTTCAAGCACAAATCTCTCCTTTATTCCCCCCGCTTTACCATCCACATCCAACAATTATTACTCACCGTCCCGTCGTCGTAGTACTTGGACATGACAACATTTTAACTAACTGCCTGACAAATGCAACCAACACAGGCGGTGTAGTATAATTTTTCAATTAACAAATGATAAATCAAACTAACACCCCGTTCGAGAGGCCCCATCGAACTTCCAAGTAGAAGAATTGTCAATTCAGTTGTTAGTTTATATTAATTGCATACACTGCACTCAACGCAATTAACTTTCCTTAGTATAGATGCAACTATTTTGTTTATTTGCAATTGCAACAATAGCAAAAAACATTTTTTTTAAATCAATAACACTTTGATTTAGTACTTATTAGTTCAGTGAACCAATAAAAACGTTTACATATATAATTTCTATGGAATTTGTCACCTTAAGTTGTTAATTTACTATCTGGTTTAATTGGAATTCAGAGTTAAATAGGGGTTTTCCGAACTTTATAATGTTTGTTATATTGTTGAAGCACATTAGTTTATAAGGGTTTTTTGGATAATGAATGAATGAAAACGGTTCTTTTACCAAACTTTTGTAGGAATATCAATGTTTTGATTAATAACAAGGTAATAAGTTTTGATTGTGTTAACAAAATGTTATTTTTTCTATTAGCCACATCCTTTTTACAATCCTTTTTATTAAATAAAGTCGACTTATTTCCCATATACCTTAGATTCCCTTACAAATTAATGGGGAATTTCAGTTCAGCTGTATTTATGCAAATCCCCCCTACTTACACAATATGTCCAACCTATTTAAAATCAAAAGCCCTTCAATCAGCATTAAATGCGATTATCAATTAGTAATTGCAGCGTAGACAACGTAGAAGCCCCTGCTTTTGTACTTATTATATATGTATTTATAGGTCTGATTAATTGTTTTGTTTTCTTTGTGATTTTATTAAAATTTTCTTTGTTTCTATATCTTGCTTCCGTTCGCTGGAAAGACTTAGGCAATGAACTTGCTGCTGCAGCGGCTGCTGTAGATGTTGCTTCATTAGACGAGCCGGCTTATATGCTAATGCCAGTCAGTTGATTGTTTGGACCTGTGGGGTCTGAATAGTTCTTTTTAGCTCCTCGTTACTTGTTTTAAGTGGCATTTGGCTGGAGCACCTGCCTGCTTGTCTCGCTGCCTGTTAGACATTAATCCGTGGCATTTAGTTACGCTTTAATAAGATTTGCGTTTTTTTTTCTTTTTTTATTTTTCCTGCTTCATGTCTGGAGCGAAAGCAAAAACTTGAAGCCCCAGCTGAAGTAGACAAAGCGACGCGTCTCTTAACTTGCTACACAGTCTTTGTGTGTGTGTTTGTGTCGCCCCATTTTTTGCATTTACTCTTCAGCATTTTATACATGTTTGCCATAACTGAAAGATTTTCTAATTAAGTTTATAATTGCGTTTAAAAATATGAAAATTAGTTTTTTACCGAAAGAATATTTCGAGTAAAACATTAATGTAAGATTAAAGACTATTTGTGCTTTCTGAATGGAATTTCAAGAATTGTTGGCATTAACGGACTTTGAAGTATTAAATTCTGCATATGTGGCAAATAGAAATGCCTGCGGTTGAACTAATTAATGCGCAACTTGAGGCATGATTCTATAGGGCTTCGACTTGTTATATTCCACTTAAGCAAATCAGTTTGTTGAAAGTCAAGCACCGAAAATTGAAATAAAAGGGGAACAAATATAACAAACAAAAAAACTGCAACTGTTTGGAGCCTTTTTGGGGGGCACTCAAGCCGTGCCCCGGGCCACTCCAACTTCAACTTACAACTCAAAAGATACAATGGCGATGATTTGCCAAGATCTGGATCTTCACATTTATATATATATAAAAGTATGTATATATATATATATTTATAACCCAGCAGCAATTCATTCATATTTGTATTTACTTAACTTGCCGAAGATGAGAATGATTATTATGTTGATGATGATGTTGCGATGATGACTTTGCAACTTATGGCGGCACAGCAAGAGTCGTTCTTTCGTCTTCTTCTGCTTTTGATTCATCTTTTTTTTGTGTTATTATTAATTCATTTTTTATGCTGTTTTATGGGACGCCCCCTGTTGCAGTGTAAATGGAGTTTCGACAGCCTAATTGGAGATCAACGCAATATAATTGTCTGCAAGATGATTATGATAATGATGATTATGATGTTGTTGTTAAAGTCGTGGCCCGAGAACAGGTGAATGAATTTGTGACAGCAGCACAAAGGCAAATGATGTATTGATAGCATCTGTTTCGGGGAGCAATCTGAATCAGAAGCAGCCACCAGTCAGCAGTCAGTACAAAACCACAAGCCAACATTCAGCGGCAGGACGTCTGCAACTTTTGACAGACTTTTTGTTGCCTTTTGTGTTTGTTTCTGTTGTTGTTTTTGGCTCTTGTGTAAAGATGCCGACCCTTGTAAGCAAGACAGAACTGAGCTTTCATAAGCAACATGTAATTTATGCACAACTTTGCGTTTTAGCTCCGTTTATTTGTTCGATTAAGTGCTCTAAATAACCTGATTTGAGTATTTATAAATATGACCTTCGCTTTCCAGCAGCAAAATTCAAATTCCAATCATCTCAACACTTATCTTTAACACTTAAACTGTTTTCTGGGACTTAATATGAAGAATTTAACAAATTTTAATCATTTTTTATATGTTTCACAAAAAAATAAATGCTTTTAATACAATAACTGCACTTCACAAAATGAGAAAAAATAAAAAAAAACCAAAAATATTATTTCCTTCGAGCCGGATTTGAACCAGCGACCTATGGATTTCTACTCATTGCATTTCTCTCTACAGTCCACCGCTCTACCAACTGAGCTATCGAAGGTTGATACAAGCATGGCGTCAAAACGCGTATATAAGCAAACGTAGTGAGTGAGTTCCGAGTTATCAGCTAACGAGAGAGAGAGCGCAATGAATAAATCAAAAGAGTACTCATGAGCAAAAGCTCAGCAATGAGTGCGAAAGAGAGAGCAGATACCAAGCAGCTTTGCGTGCGCGCTTTCTGCAGCGACAGCAATGAACGTTTTTCATTGTTTCGTTTTTCGTTGTTGTTGTTGGTTTTATTATTGCCTTATACTTTCGTCATTTGTTGTTTTTTCGGGGCCGGTCAGATCAAATGTACGGCGCTTAGAAATAAACAAAAAGGCAAAATGCGTAGCATTTTCAAGTCGACAATTTAACCAGAGGAGGGCCACCTAGTAGAGAAAACACGATGCAGTCTCGTTGTGAGTCATCCTCTCAACGGACGGCAGGAGGCGCTTCGCCTGTGGCCAACAATAATAACAACAACAACAACAACAACACTGAGTGTGTGAGTGAATCATGCTAAAAACGCGCACGCTCTACAACAAGACAAATCTTTAGCCCATTGGCCTTATCAGTGTGAGGGCAGGTGGCTATAAGCAGCACTTGGCTTCTTTCTCAACCTGGCCTAGAACAAACTACCACAGCGACGGCAGCAGGGCAGCGGCGGCGCCTTGCAAAGTGTTGCTGATAAGACGAGACACACACACACACACACACTAGGAGATTGTAGGATTGGAGGCAAGAGCCGAGAGATGATACTTAACAAAACAATTAGGATGCCAAAAAAACCAACAACAAAAATCAAAAGCAGCAAGTCATAAAAATAAAATCCAACGAGCAGCCAGCGGCAATATCAGTTAATCTATATAGTTTGTAGTGTTTTAATGTACAGTGAAAAAAAAATTTGTTGTCGTTTTTATAAAAAATTTCAATCCAAACGTTCACTGTATTCCCTGTATGGCTATAAATGTGAGAGAGTTCCAAAGGTTTTGAGGAGCGAACGCAAGCGGAGCGAAAAAACTGACAGCTTACGGTTAATTACATACAAAAACAACAAGAAAAGGTCGAGGAAGAGGCTCTCTCTCTGGGTAAGAGGAATGAGAAAGAGGAAGAACTAAGCGCCGTTGCGGCAATTTGTGTGATCCATTGAGTAAGGTTAACCAAAAAAAAAAAAAGTGAGCCCAGGGAAACTCTGGATTGATTGCCCAAGCTGTCTTGTTAGATAAGAAAATGATTGCCCCTTCTCCTCCGAGGAAGAGAGAGAGAGGGATACAAAAGTGCTCCCTGCGGTGAGGCTGTAATTTGCTCAGGTATTTTTACCAAACAAATGTTCATAATTTTTAAGAATGACTCAAATAGTTTTCCCATTTCTTATCAAAGCCAAACGATCTTTTGACTTTTTCGGTGTTTTTAGCTCTTGCTCTTGATGTTTGGTATCAATTTCCAGCTAGTATGATTGAATGAATCTTCAATTCGTCTCGACTTCTTTCTCTTCATCTTCTTATGTGGGCGTCTTATCGCTTGGACAAAATCTAGAAAATTGCCAAATTCCAAGAAAATTTTCTCAATACTTTTAAGTTGTTGTTGTCATTTTGACCATATTTTTTGTTAGTTTCACTTAAATAGTTTTTTTTAGCAACAGATGATTCTTTTGCAGCCTTTCTGTCCCGCTCTATATCTCTCTCTCTCTCTCAGTCTGTTCTTGCCGCATTTTGTTCCTGTGTGGCAGGTTCTCAGCTTCGTTGATGAGTCATTTAATTGAGCCGAAAAATTGACTTTGTAGTGGATAAATTAATTTACTGACCGTTGATAAAAACAAAATAAATAAAATAAGATCCCCGCATGACTCACAAACTCCACACCATGCACTCTTTAAGTCTCTCTCTCTCTCTCTCTCTCTTTCTATGTTTTTGTGATTCTCCAGTCGAACTTGAAGTTGGATTGCAACATTATTTTTGTAATCAATCCAACTTTCTATAAATAGCATCAAGTCAATTTGTTTTTCTATGACAAAAAAAAACATTTATTGAGAGCCCTGGGGCAATCATAAGTCTTATCAGTCTATAGAACAGGCATACATAGTATATATAAGTTCCAAAGTTACATCACATTGAAATCACTCGTGATTGATTTATTTGCCAAATTCTATCGAAATTTGTAATTTTGTTAAATGTTTCTTTGTCAGAATACTTTCTATAAGTTTTTTCTTGTTATTTTTTCTTATAATTATAATAACTTTAATTAAATCTGCTGACGAGCTTAATTAAAATATACTTAAAAAAAACACTTTTTCTCCAAGCCTGTCAAGTTAATAATAAATATGTTTATTAATGGCGTTATTATTTCACAGCTGATTTATTTCCCATTACTAATTAGTTGAACTCCGGGGCAAGTTCATTGATAAAAATACTGCATTGTTTATTTATAATCATGTATTGTTATTTTAACTTGTCTATTTAATGCCATTTTAATTGACTCGTCGGCAATTGACTAGTTAAGGCATTGTTGATGTCCGACTTAACAGTTTTCAACCAAGTGAGCATTTGTCCATTTGATTGTACTTACATATTCCGATCTGATACGCTTTTTTATGCAAGTTCGTGTATAATTTTGAATATTTTTTCAATATAACATAACATTGTTTATTTATAGTTTTTTTCGCTGTGCCTTTTGTCTGGAAAGGGAAATATAGCAAAACAAATTTCGCTCGCACTTCCAATATCATCTTATCGCCAGCCATGTCATATACATACGTAATATGCTTTTCGCTTCTCCCCTCTCTCTCTAACGACAAGACCATTAGTCAGCTCTTATGCTGTGATTAGCATATGCACTCCAGCATTGCTTTGAATGCGATCTGAATTGCTATTATTGTAAAATACATGATATAGCTGGCAGCTCTTTAACTCGTTTTGGCCGTCGCCGCATATGTACCTTCGATAGCTCAGTTGGTAGAGCGGTGGACTGTAGAGAGCAACATAGTAGACATCCATAGGTCGCTGGTTCAAATCCGGCTCGAAGGATCGTGGTAAAATTTTTTCACAATTTTTAAAAAACCGATACGATTTAAAAATTGTGTTAAAACTTAACTGACAGTTTTTCAAGTCAGTTTGAAGTTTCTGTTAGTGAAACTACACATCTCAAGCATATATTTTAATGCACAAACATTTTCGTTGTCTGTATGTATAAACTGCAAAAAACATTAAATTTTACGATAAGGTTCAAAATACTTAAAAGTTTCCATATGTGTTTGAAACCCAAATATTTTATGTTTATGTTTATTTTCCATAAGTTAAAATATTAAAAAAAAAGGAAAAAATAGGAAAAAATAATTCCTTCGAGCCGGATTTGAACCAGCGACCTATGGATGTCTACACGTTTCGTTTCTCTCTACAGTCCACCGCTCTACCAACTGAGCTATCGAAGGTGTGTTGCGAGGGGCGATTTTTGGCTAGTTTCCAGCTACTGACCGCACGATTGTTGTGAAAATTGTGTCAGTATTTTCGAACTTCATGTTTTATTCATTTTTAGATTCCTACGTTTTGCATTTCAGTGAAGAAATAAAAAGACTTGGCGTTTAAATTGTTTTTGTGTAATATTTTTTTTAATAAAATTGTTTTCTTTTATATTTTTTTCAACTTTCTTCATCATGTTCACGATCATCATCATCATTATCATCAGCAGCACTTGCTCAAATGTTTTTTTTTTTTTTTTAATAAATAAAATAATAAAATTTATAAGAAAATTACAAAATACATGACACGCTCTGCAACTTCAGGCACGCATTACAATTCGATATTTTCGAGTTTATAATTTTTTTTTTTTTTCTTTTTGTTTTTACTAATTATTATTTGTCAACCTGCTGCGCTCTTAACATTTAATACTTAGGGCTAAATTAATTTAGTCATATATTTAACATATGCAATGATTATATTCGAGTTTAGCTTAAAACGCATAACAATAAACGATATAGTATTTTTTCGATTTTTGTTTAGTTTTTTTTTTTTTATTTATAGCTAAGAATTAATTTAGTTTTTAGTTTGCAGATTTAACTTTATGTTTTAGTTAATAATTTTTACAGTTTACATTTAGTTTTGGGGGAACAAAGTTGAATACCGTTGCGTCGATATGTATGTGTGTGTGTGTGTGTGTGTATTTGTATATGTAGGTGTGTATGTGTAAGGGTTAAGTATTGTTTAGTTTTAGTACATATACAAGAGAGAAGTTTATATTTATATATATTTTTATTTAGGATCTAAATAATTTCATATATTTATTTTCATATTTCTCGATTTTTACAAGTGTTGGAAATATATATGTATGTAATTTATGGATATTCGTATATATTTATATATACATATATAGCTTAGCATTAGCTTTCTTTATACAATTTGTTCAAGTTTTCTTGTTTTGAAGCACTGCAAGCTGCCAGATACAAAAGTATCTCAAAGTGCGGTCTATGGCATATGGTTTTTGTGTGTGTGTTATTTTTGACTGCTACTTAGGCTGCAGGAGACGACGACGACGACGACGACGACGAAGTAGGTGGGCGGGGTGTGTGGAAGGTTGGCTTTTGGCTATATACAGTTTGGTTTTGTTCTTTTGTCACACACTTGTTCTGTGCAACATTTCCAAAGCCTGGCTGTGGAAAGTGACAGAGGCGGCGCTGCTGCTTCTGCTGCTGGCCGGCTGGCAGGCTGCTCCAAAAAGGGTTTTGGTGGTTGACGGTTGGCGGTTGTCGGATGTTGGAGGGGGCTGCATTTCGCTCTACATACAATTAAAGTCTACAAATTTACACTTAAAATTCAAATATTCAGTCCATTTTGTTTGCGTTGTGTTTAAAGCATTGACGGCTTGGAACCAAACAGCATTTGATGCTCTTTCTCTCTCGCTCTCTCTCTCTCTCGTTCACTCTTTTATCTTGTCTATCGACAGCCACAGCCAACTACCGTCATATCTGGGTAGTTCTTGAGCACAACCGTCCTTTGGTCATTGAGATAGAGCATCGATATGCCCTCCAACTGTGTTGGTACACAGCACGCCTTTGGTACCTTCCCTGGATTGAGATTATTGACTAAGGTTTGCACAACCGCATGGTTTGTGGAATTGAGATGATCGGCCAGCGGAAACGGACATTTGCCATGACAATAGAATGCATCATAGCCTGGCGGAGCAACAATCCAATCACTCCAGCCCACATCCTGAAAGTCCACATACAGCGAATGCCGTCGGCAAATCTCCTCGTGATTCTTTCGACGTGATCGACGTTTGTGTCGACGATTGCGACCGCCACTGCCATTGCCACCACCACCACCACCACCACTATCACCCCCAGCACCCTCCCGATTGCCCACATCCCGTATGGATCGCGCCTTATGCCGTCCATCATCTGTGTATGTGAACAAGAGCGGCTGCTTGTGCTGCCAATCCTCGTGCGCTTCGTCCGCACTGCGGCGCAAGCGTACATGATGATGTGGTGCCGGTTTCAACGATCTCATCGTTCGCACCTCCACCAACAGGCCGTAGTTCTTGTGCGGTGTAGCCAGCCACCGATCCACAGCGGGTTGCACGTCCAGACTCACCGTTTCGGTGCTATTCAGACGCACTGTCTTCGTATCCAACAGCAAATAGCTTGGCTCCCTCTTACCCCTAACACCCACTCGCGTTATATCGTAGACGAGCACCTGATAGCGGCTACGATTTACCGAGGAACCAACGCTCAATGCGTCACGAGTCAATTGCAGCTCGGCAGCCTTGAGCTTCTCATCGCCAGGTATGCTCTTCACATCGAAGTGCAGACGAAACCGATGATGATGCGGAAATCGGTCGTCGATTTTACTATCTGCAAATAGGAGAAATCAAAAAAAAGAAACATATTTTAATTCAAAACTTTCAAAACATAATCTTAGCTTGGAAATGAAAATCAATAAGTAATCTAATCCAATCTATTTTAGGAATATATTTTTCACTCTACAACTATTTCTCCTCTTTGTTATTTCTTCATATATTTGAGTTTTGTATCCTGCAAACAATATCAAAGCGTGACAAAATTCGGAGGCTCATTTGATGGGAAAGAAAGGCAAATATCACACGTTCCAGTTGTTGTCGTCTGCTTGGGTTTTTGTCACGTTTTTCGGTCGAGCCGACTTTTACGACTGGCGCCTGTTGCAAAGGACCTGACCCACCCACCCCTGAGCCAGGACACAGGTCCGTTCGTTCCGCTGCTGCTGCAGTTGCCGCCGCAAGGTGCAAGCAAGCAAAAAAAAAAAATCATCTTAATTTGAATCAGCAACCAGAACAGAAAGAAACTCAAGTACCTTCAAACAAAAACACAAAAAGTCGTAAATCGTTGGCCAAGACCCGAAAAACAAAACTACAAACTGTTTAGAGAGAGGGAGAGAAAGACCGAAAGGAACTCTCAAATGTTTGAGGCTTAGACACACTTGGCCAAGAGTGCTACCTGACCAACTGCATCTATCTAAATACAAAAGTATGTATCTGTGTGTGTATCTAGCCTAACTGCTTTATTGTTCTATCCCCTCTAATCCTGTGGAAAATAATGCGAAATACGCTTTAATAATAATTGTTATTTTTACGAACATACACACACAAACACACACACACACACAATATTAAAGCCATTTGGCGCATGCGCTAAACGTTCCGGGTGTAATTCTGTAGAAAAATTTCAAGGTCACATTTGGGTTAAGAGTGCGGCGTTTGGTCAGGTAAAGGGACACTCTGCATGTGTATGTTGTCCCTTTGGCCTGCCCATGTTGTCGTTTGAAGCTGCGGAATTTCCGCGTGATTTCTCAACGCTTGCGTGAATGATGCCCGCCCAACAAATGCAAAAACCCAAAACTAAATATAGCTAAAATATCGATAGATCTTTTTTTGGTTATATGGCATGTGCAGAAAATTTGCTTAGGATGAACTAGACGTTCGGGGGAAAATCCTGGATAGTTCTTCATTCGCGTTTCGCAAGCGGAAAATACGCGTTGCACATCAACGACATGAGGCATCGAGGCTATTGCAACTGCCACACGGCAGTGAGCAGGTGGAAAAATAGGTCACAAGCAGGCTATGATCCCCAAGCAATTTATTTCCAAGATAGTTTATTATTTCTTTATCATAACGAAAACCAAAACATGAGGAAAAAGTCGGTTGGTGTTCTTAGACTTAAGTTAACCTTATGGTTCCTTGTCCTTGGAAAAAAACCTTTCAGCATTTTTTACTTCTCATTAAATTCCATTAATAAGTTTTCTTCCCCATTAAATCCCTTTTCCTTAAGCTAAAGATCATAGCAATTACTCATTAACTATCGCTCAAATTATATATATTAGCATAATTTAAGAAATATTTCTATAACTTAAGATTGGTAACTCACCTTTATGTGTAAAACTTCTCACTGTATTCGCTGATTTAGTTAAAAGTCCCGGTTTGGGTATATTGACAGAATCCAGCTCATGTCCCATTATTTGGGCGTAGAGCTTTTTCATTGCCTCCGGTATTATGATTTTGGATCTATCAATTTTTGGCGGTCTCTTCATGTTGAAGAGCGAGAGCAGACTGTTCTCGATTTCGACTAGAGTTGAGGGATCTGGTTTCAGTTTGTCCTTGATGATCTCCTTGCTGCTATAAGTTGCGGGCTCATCCTCAACAATTATGGCATCCGCAATGCCCGGCACCTCGAATTCCCCTAATACACTATCCGTATGCGAGTTTGTATCCGTATCCGTATCCGTATCTGTACTGTAACTGACAGGGGCGGGTGCGGGTGCGGGTGCGGGTGCGAGTGCGGAAACGGAAGCAGCTTTAGATGGAGCTGAAGGTATTGGCTCCAATGAAAACACATTCGCAATGGCGGTTTGTGTTTGAGATTCTCTTATGTGCTGTTGTTGTTGTTGCTCCTTGATAGCCATTTTGTTTTGTTTGTTGTGTTTATTATGATTATTAGTTAATTTATTATGCTTATGATGCTTGTTATGCTTAGATTTGGAATTTTTGGAATTTTCTAATTGGTCTGTTCTTGTTTTATGCACTTCGTTAAATTGTTTAAATGTGTTGGCACTTTTGCTATGTTTGCTTTTGTTTTTGCTTTTGTTTTTTATATCACTATCACTGTTGTTGTTGTTGTTGTTGCTGAGATGAAACTCGTTAAATGGCTTAAATGCTTTTGCTAATGCTGTTGTTGTAGTTGTTTTAGTTATATTATAATTGATTATGGCCTTTGTTTTTGTTGGTGCTATCGCTGCGATAAATCTCGTTGATATATCCTCGGTGCTAGCAACTTGAACGATCGTTTGAAAAGTCGCCAGCACTGCGAGGAGTAAAAGCCATGCGCGCATGGTCGCTTGCAACTCTGAAACGATACAAAAACATAGGAAATTGTTTAGCATTTGTCGATAGGGTTAAAACACGAACGTCGGCGTCAACGTTGCGCTCGCTCTCTCTCTCATCGGCGCAGCCGGCGTCAAGTAGAACACACACACAGTCAACATTTAACTCAAAGAGAGAGAGAGAGAGCACTCTCAACTGAGCATGCGCCTTGGGCCAGAGTGGGATGACTATATATACTAACAGAGCGCAAATGCGTTTGCGTGCGTTGCTTTCGAGAAAGAGAAAGAGGGAGAGAGAGAGAGAGCGATTCAGGAAGAGCGTGGGAGAGCGCGGGTGAGTTAAGTTTGAGTGAAAGAGAGCCCAGGTAGCAGCAGTATCAGCAGCAGCTTCCTTAAGCGCCTGGCCCTGTTTTATGGCCCGGCGAAAGGTGCGTCCTGTTCAACACAATTGAGCGCAACCAGAAGAAGGTGAACTTTTTGTGTGTGTATGGTTCATTGGCTGGTGGTGAGCCCAAGTTAACACTCCCTCCCGCCGCCCTTGCACCACCCACTTTACCCCACAACAGCTTAGCCTTAGCTCAACTCATTTTGAGCTCAACTCAATGCGATTGCTTCTCTTTTTTTTTTGGTTTGATTTTGTGTGTTGCAATCGCGGACATTGCACCTTTTCGAAGCTAACTGACTGACTGACACACGATCTGTGGTATGCAGCAGCGATTTGTGTCTACGTTTAGAAATTCAATACAAAAATACAAATGCATACAATAAAATGCAAATACACAACAAGTGGGTTCAATAATATGTGTGTTAGAGAGGAAACTAGAGACGCAACCAGGCCCAGACCCGGCTGTCATAATTTCATTTGACATTTTTTCATATATTTTATTTTTATGATATCTACCAAACAAAGGGTATCATGGAGTGAAAGAGATATATTGTCAACATTTCGGAAAAGAAATTCCTAAATTCTTTTTTAAGCTTTAATAATTACTTAACTGCTAAACCCTCTATTTAATGTTGATTTTTAAAAGATTTTACCTTTTTTTATACTATGTAATAATTATAAAACATTATGTATTTACACAGTTCGTTATTTTTCTCTATAGAATTAATAAAGATTGTTTTTGAAACATTAAAAATGAATTATTCAGAGGGTATCTTCATTTCACCCCTTTAAAGAGTATCTGTTGAGTCAAACACACTCTCCAAAATCGATCAGACGTAACTTGTTTTATTATTGTTTAATATTTCATGTAAGACGAACTTATCGCCGCTTCTCGCTTTGATTTATACACAGGCGGCATTTTCAAAAAACCAAAACCAAAACCAAAAAAAAACAAAAAAGAGTTAACCAAACAATAAACTAACAAATTTTTCGTGTGACTGCATTTTTATCTTGAGAACTGAAGGAAATTTATGAAAATTATTAAAAAGTATTCTACTTATAGTATACTTATAAATATTTCTTGCCTGGTTATAGGCAATAAATTTTTGAGATGCTATCTCAAGATGAGCTCCGAAAAGGAATGTATTAGGTGCAGGCAGAGTTACGTGCCTCACACACACACACACGCGCACACACGCACACCGTTGTCGTTGCTGGCACAACAAATTACATGTTGTTTTTCACATAAAGATTAAAATCTTATCTAGTTGTTAAAATTTGTTATAGTATGACAAGGCGCTTGGCGCAAAAGGAAATTCGGTATTTTTTTGTTATAATCGAAAAGAACACAAAGATGGCACACGCTGGGGGGTGTGTTAGCGACGGGGGTTTCTCAACATATTTTTTCTACTCCTTCTACTCCAACAGAAACTCAAGTGAGCCAAGAGATCTTTAGCCTGTGATAAGAGTAGTCAAAACCAATTTATCGAAAAAGGGTGAATGAAAATTTCATATTTATGAATTTTTGGGTTTTTTTCTTTTTGTACTTTTGCTTTATGAATTTCTATAATTTGCTCTTCGAAATATTCCCTAGAATATTTGTGGTCACAAGGACTACCTGAGCTTGGGTTCCGGGGGAATTCCCCTTTACGAGGAAAACTAAATGAATGTCTGCTTGGAATTTCCAAACGTGTTGCCATTGAGTTCTAAAAGAGTTCAGCCAAAACTTTCCCAACCTCTTTCCGAAAAAAACCCCTAACACTTACTGAATTTCAAATATCAGCAAGTTTTTCATTTGCTACGCAAAAAAAGTTTCATTGCGCAAATTGACACATTTTGGATTGGGCAATAGATGATACACTATGATACTATGTATGTCAAACACAGTCAGCACAAAACACACACCTGTGTTTGATTGTGTGTGTGTGTGTGTGTGAAAAGAGCACAAAAAAACACAGCACGCTAACGCACTCATAGAGATTGAAAGATACTTTAGTTACAATACAACTAATACGAATAGAATTTCATATTATGTTGGTGTTTCGTAATTTATGTGCCAGCAAGGACATTGACATCTTTTGTGGCTTTGTGCCAGTGCCGACACACACACTTGAGAAGAAGAATACCGGCCTAAAATATACACCTCTCGAACGGTACTTTATTGTAAGCCAACAATGTGAATTTCTGGGAATCTCCGTTGGGCATTTTTATTACGATTATGATATATGATGTGAGGATAAGAACGCGTGAAAATATTTTGATCGAGCGCTTAAAGCGGGTTAATTGTTTAGTTTTATGCAGGAATATCACGCCCATTTGTACTTATTGGAGGTATAAATAATGACTTAATTATAAATTTTAATGTCGTGTAAGAATTTATATAAAGAAAGAGAGTTTTCGTTAGGCTTTGCAGGCACTAACAGCACAATTTTGGCTACAGCTGCGAATAACTATAAGGTTGGCAATCTTAACATAAAAAATGCATGTGTTATAATATATTTTTTTATTGTACCTCTTGAATTTCAGCTATAATTCAATTGCATACCAAGAAATTGCATTCCAATCCCCACAAAAGACTTATGTAAAGCAAATGTTTCTCTCAATTTTCAATACCAAAGAAAAATAAATCAAATTAATATATATCATATCATATTGTAGCCAGTGTGAATGTGCACATTGGCATTGGATCAGGGTCGATAGGGTGGAATTTTGAGTGGTGTGAAATTTATGTATTTGGTTCTCACATTTAACAAGTTCACGTTCATTTGTTTATTAGCTTAATTTACATAAGCTTAGTGCTAACTGAGACATTTTCTTTTGGCGCATTGGGTTGAAGTTGAAGTTCACACACACACACACACCTACAAAGAAAGGCACACACAAACAGAATCACTATGTTGAGACTGTGAAAAGAACTCACCTCAGTCTTATAAAGTTTCCTATGTTGTCGTATCTCGGGATCTTGACTTGTGTATCTAGCTATAATATATATTGTAGTTTTTTTTTCAACGTCTGCTCTTCCGTTTTTTGTATTTCTTTAGTTATTAATTTGTAAGCCGCGTATTTTGATGGATTACCCTTAAAAAGCAAATGTAACGTCTGACACTTAACGAATTTATGACGTTTACTTTTCTCTCTCTCTTCCTTTCTCTGCGAAAGGGGGTTTTGTTCAGTTCTGTTATCTCTTTTGCTTTGGTTTCACATTGCTTGAGCGTTAGATAGTATTTATTATTATATTTGCACAATTTACAGCTGCTTTAGTTTATTTTCTTTCTTTGTAAAGGTGGCTACCGTGCAGCTTGTAACTTGGGAGAGAGAACACAACAGAAACAGAAAAATCACGCTTTAGTCAATATCTGATACGTTTGATGTTTGGTTAGATAAATCTCAGCTTGACTAAGTTGTTGTTGCTGTTGCGTTTTTCGCTTGCGATAATTGTATATGAAATAGATGAAATTCTTGTTAAAAATTTTATTGCCGCATTCGAGGCGCAGGCAAAGCCGCTGGCACTGATTGTTTGTAGCAATTGTCGTTGTTGTTGCTGTTGTTGTTGTTGTTGTCAGGGCACATGACACACCAGAGACATATCTGTCAGATACTTTAAGCATTTGCACTTTCTTGTTGTTGTTGTTGATATTCAATTTGCGATTTGTTCACGCGCTCGCCTTTGCAGCGGGCTCGTGTCGTTGTTGCTGTTGTTGATGTTGTTGTTGTTGGAGTTTCTGCTGACGGCACAGTAATCCACATATTTTCCAAAATAAAAGGTGACAACAAACCAAATGCCAAAATACAAAATGCAAAGTGAGTCGTCGCCGCACCAAAACGTTTAAAAATTTGTATTTTGTTGTTTTTTCTTTGGACGATTTCTTTTTGTTTTTGTTGTTGCTATGCAAATCCCGAGCGCACTTTACATAGATATATGTATTTATTTCTTTATTGTGTATCTGTATCTTTTGTTAGATTTATATTTAAGTTAAATATTATTTTTCAGGTTTTCCCTTCTTTCAAACTAGTCAATTGACATTCCAACAACACAAACACACACGCACAACAATTTGCTCAAATTATTTAATAATTTTTTATTATTTTTGAAACTCGCGTTAAGTTTTCAATTTGAAGTTTACGCCAAAATCTTAAGGCCTTACTTTTCTTATGCTTTGTGTGCAGTTGGTGCTCGTCGTTGGGCAAACGGTCGCCAGCAAAATAGTTTTCAACTCGATCAGCGCTGTAGAACGACTAACGCCTTCATGTCTACCTCTACCTGATTGAGTTACAGGTAAGCCAAAACATACACACGAGCGAACAGCGAACACGAAACGAACGCAATGCATTCGGCTTTGGTCGTCGTCGTCGTCGTTGTTGGTCTTCGCGTCTGAGTGAAACCGATCAACTGAGCGCAACTCTCTCTGAATTCTCATGATCATGTTGCTCTCTGCTCACTTTGTCTCTGCTTGCTCTGCGCTGTCTGAAAGTTTAACTGTTGTTGATGATCATCATCAATGTGATGATACGATGATCACGCATCCATCTCGTCTGAAGTTCCCTTTGCCACTGGCAGCCAGCACGTCGTCAGTTTTTGCTTCTAACCGACTCGCTCAATTCGACGTAGCAACAAGCCAGCGACAACAACAACAACAATTGAGAGAGAAAGAGAGGGTAAGTATGCTCGTGAGAACAACAATTGAGTGGGTTGAGCTTGAGCGTAATTTTGCTTATGCTTTAAATGAGCTTTTTGTCTTTCTTTGAAGGTGGCTTATAAGATAAAATGGATATTTTATAGAACTTTTTCGAAGCTAGGTTCAACTTTTTTGCAAGCGTCTCTTAGAGCTTTTATGCAAGGGAATCTTGAGATTCGCTTAATTATTTCAAATATTTTGAAAGGAATTCTAAAATAAGTTTCGTTTCCTTATCTATTTGTATTCAAATCAATGTATGAATAAAATTTTTTAAAGAAATATTTTCCTAAAAACACATTTTTTAACAAACGAAATTTACCATAAAATATTTGCCATTAAAAATTTTAAGTCTTTTTATAATAATAATGATTTTTGCATTTGTGTGAGTATGTAAAAATATAGTTTCTAGTCAAATGTTAACTACTTTTTTTCCATAAATAAATTATAATATTTAATAACATTTTTCTGACCATCTTCGGTGATTTTGTATAGACACATAAACGAAAAAGAACAAGTATAAACTTTGAAAAACATTTCACAAGTTTTTGAAATTTATTTTAGTTACTTACTCAGTTTAAATTTGAGACTACGAACGAAACTGAGTCCCTCGATTTAAATCAGACAATGAGTTGCAGCTACAGAGGTGAGTGCATTGAGTAACGAAAAGAAATGAAACCGAATCGTTGTTGAAACGCTTTTTTCTCGTTGGAGTTGCACGCGCGCAATGAGCCAAGTATAAAACCAAACTGTCTCGTCTTTGCGCGGCGCACGCATTCCTGGGGCCAGCTAACCAAGCAGCCAGCCAGCTAGTCAGCCAGCTAGCCAGCCAGCCAGTCAGCCAGGGCCCAGTCAGATCGTGATCGTTGAGATCCGATCCTATCCGACAATATCAACAGGAGCGAGCGAGAGGTAATGTTTATTTTTTAGAGTGTCTGTTAACACACAACACACACACACACACTCAAATACACATCGAAAAAATACTCTTGAGTGTGTTTAGGTAACAAAATCCTTAGCATTGCACACACAAAACATACAAAATGAAATCAAAAAGTCAAGAATTAGTATAATTTTATTGGTTGGCAGAAGAGGTAACGAAGTAAGAAGAAGGGCGGCAAAGAAGGAAAGATGGAAAGCGGCGGCCATAAGAATGACACATGCTATCTCTTTCGCACACACACACACAAACACATACACGTTTGTACACAAATGCAAACAGTTAAATGCATTTTCAAGCAGCCCCGCTGTTTGTGGAGATGACTTGACACACCCGCGTTCAGTTAAGGCTCAGCCAAAGTGACTGCCACGAAAAAAGCAGAAAAAAAAACCAGATAAAAAAGAATGAAGAGAACCTCCAGACCTTGTTGTTGTTGTTGTTGTTGCAAGCAGGTGCTGCAAGCCAGCCAAAACGACGCTGGGCCACTTGGCCCTGAAGGTAGGTGGAGCCCGCCTCTACTTAAGCCTCTATCTCTGCGACTTTACCTTTGCCTTGAACTAAACGTTAAGTCACTTTTGTGTGTTGTTGCGTCTCTCTTTTCTTTGCTGGTTTTTATTGTGCATTTCGTTTGGATTGCAGTTGCAAACGTGGCAACTTTTTGTCGACTTTGAGTCTATTGCATTGAATTACAAATATTTCTGTAAAACCTTTTGGATTGGCATCCTTAAAAGAATCTTGTCAGAGGTAGAAACTTAAACTGTAATTATTAGAATTCATTAAAACTCAAATGAACAAAATAAATATTAATAATCTTAAGAAAAAACATAGCTTCGAATATCCTTTATATCAATCAAAAAAGTCATATTTAAAAAGATTTTAGAATCGGTTTCTTAACAAACTTCGATGAAAATATCTGTATTTAGCCCCCGTGCACATTGTGAAGCAAAACTATCTTTGTTTAAGTAGCATTTTTGCGCCTGCTGTAAATCTCGTGTTGCTGCCTCATGTGGCTAAAGTATCTTCAACATTTCTTTGTCATCTTTGTACATATGGACAATTGTAAAGCTGACCACACTCGCTACGCACAGTGGCGACACTAATGGTCGCGACGTCTGGCTGACTTAAGCGTTGCCAGACATTCTGGCTGTTTCCAGTTGCAGTTTTCGATTTCTGGCTGCCCAAACTGGCGCCTTGAGGCTGCTTAAGTAGCCGCTACTTGTGCCACATTTGTCTGCTACGTCCTTTTGCAGGCCGCACACTTGACGATGTCTTTTGTAAACTCTCACCGAAACAAAGAGCATCAGATTTCAAGACGAAATCCAACAAAAAAAAAATACCCAAGCCGGAAGAAAGCAAGACAATATTCTGAATGAAAGAAGAATAAAATGCCGATGCTGTGAATTGTAAGAATGTCGTCGCTGTGGCTGCTAAAGTGCTTATTCTTCTTCTTCTTCTTTATTTCTTCTTCTGATTCATTACGATTGGCGCACAAGATGAAGAAGGCGGCTCCAAAAAAAGAAACGAAACGTCTTGGCGCGAGAGATCCTTTTGTATGTTAATCGCAGCCCAGCAACACGTTGAGAGACGCCCAGGGCATTAAAACCTTATACATATATGTATATATATATGTATATATAGATATGTAGGTATGTATGAATGAATAGAGGGAGAGTCTCTTTGTTTGTGTGTGTGTTGGAGTCTGTGTTTGGTTTGGTTTGTCTGCTCCTCCTCTTTCTTATTATTGTTAAGTTTCTGGGAGCATGTGTGAGAAAACAGGGGCGTAGCCAGGGAAAAAGTGCATCTGACAATTGAAAGTATTTGGAAACAACATTTTGAAGGCAAAATAAAGTTATTTATTTATCTCTATGTAACTATTTTACTTATCTTTCCTTACTCTAACTGTATTTAGCAGAGCTAAACAGAGATGCGTTTTTAGCCTGCTGCGTCTTCTGCTGTCTTCCATCTCACATTGCTGTTGGCCTCTCAACTTTAATGGCATTTAATTACCTTTTGCAAGAGGTATTTTTTGCTTATCTTAACGCCCTTACGTGGCATTGGACCACCAGAAACAATTCTCATTAAGCATTTTTCGTACCCTTGGCCCTATCGGCATTTACCATCAAAATTTGCGCAGTTGTTGTTGTTGTTCTCTGTTTTTTTTCTCTCTTTTGGCCCACACGGATCGTAGCGCCGGCGCTACTTTCACTCCCAAAAACAACAACAATAACAACAACAACAACAAGCGGCAACTAAAAGAATTTATTATCAGTTGCAAGGCGGCTTCGGAATGGCAGCTCTCTTCATTTATCAACGCGTGGGTCATTTATAAAAATCCTTGAATCCAGAATCCAGTGACAAGTGGAAAATAGAACATGGACAGAAAAAAACAGGCAAATGTTGCACTGCGAAAAACGGCTTGACACAGTTTTCGAATCCCTGACCACAGTCCTTTGAAGGGACTTCTCTGGCTTGAGATATTTTTTTGTAGGCCATGCGGGCCACGCACAGCAGGACAATGATTCAGATTGTGATCCTTTTTTGTGTAAAGACAAACGCAACGGGGGCGGTCGGTAATTGTCCAGACAAGAAGAAGAACGATGGAGAGATGAGATGAGACCAGCGACAAGAATATTAAAATAAGTCCAAAACGGAGTGAGACGGCAGACAATCTAAAAAGGAAGTTGTGCTTAGAACTGAGAGCAAATTATAGTTACAAGAGGACGTCTTCAAAATCGATTATTATCGATTACCAACAGCACAATAATCTTAAATATCTCATAAAAATACTATAAATTCGATCTTTTGTATAAAGAATCATATTTTCCACCTGCTGCAAACTCAGCTTCAATGGAGCCTCATTAAAGTCTAAGGTTTAAACATTTAACCATTTTCGCATTGAGATTCTGAGATTCTGTTGTTTCCGTTGTTCCTGTTATATTGTCAGCTAATCAATTACCGCAGAAGCTGGAACAAAAACATTGGCAAAACAATGCAATACAATGATAATGCCTTGCGGCACGTGGACATCGTTGAGTGCGCCGCCTTTCACTGCCACATTTTGATGGAAAGGTGACAGTCAGAGCCACTTCATAGAGAGAAGAAGAGGCAATACAATAGCAGGGTGGAACGCCGTCACAAGAGAACCAAAGCAGCCGCAAAACTGCACGAAAGCGAAGCAGATGAAGGGAAAAGAAAATGATGTTCGAGTTCGAGTTTGAGTTTGAGACATGGCTAAGAGCAATTGTTGTTGGACTGGATCGATTGTTGTTTGGCTTTGTGTTCAATTAAAACGTTATTATTGTGTTCCATGCATTGGAGGACTGCCTGACTGCCTGACTGAAGCATTGACTGACTGACTGATTGACTGACTTGCAACTGGGGACTCAAAGTCTAAGTCTTGCGTTTCTGTGTGAAAGCTGATCCTGGCTGCAAACAGAAAACGTTTTGTTAGCCTGGTCGGTTCGGTTCGGTTCTGGTCTTGTAATTTGATGCTTGTTGACGTTGTCATTGTTCGTTTTGAAAACCGTTTTGTTTGTGTTTATGCCCAAACAGGCATTATTAGAGAATGATGCATGATTTATGCATTGCTTTAGCCTTTGCGTAACCCAATACTTTCGAATCGATTGTTATAAAACAATATCAATATCCAATATCCTTTTGCTTGTGCATTTTATTAGCGCCACTTGGTAATTGTTCTTTCTATTGGGCATTGCAGTTAAGTTCCTAACCGCGGGTGGCTCCTGCTGCTCCACGTTGTCCACATTGAAGTCTTTGCTACTCTCCTGCCGGCCATATGGCCACTTCACATTATTTTTTTTCTTTCTTCCATGCTAAAAACAGTTTGAATTCAAATTAACACAGCAGGCAGTCCAACATGAGCATGAGCATTAAAAGTCAATTGCAATTAAGTTTTATTTCGGCACCAAGTTATCTTTCTATTGTTGTTGTTGTTATGTGTGAAAATATCAAAGGTGGAAATTACAGGCGGACACCAAAAACTAAAAAAAAGCAAGCTTCAAGTGGTTACAAATCAAATCGTTGGCCATTTAGCGCCATCGATAAAACTTAATGGCCGCCATAACTGTTTGGTCTTAATCGATGTGGAGTTACAAACGCATACACTTAGCGAAATGTATGCATGATTTGGTTTTTTGACAGGGAAATTATTGGCAAACTTATATGATAAATCACTTGCAGTGTATTTATTTACACGACTTAAGAGCTGTAAAATAATTTAACAAAATGTTTTATTGTTCTTTATGTCAGTTATTTGCCCATTAAGTTTTTCTTCACGTGTACTTCATAGAGTATTTCATAGAGTATAAAAATAGTGAAACCAATTTTGAATAGAAGATATTCAGGAATTGCAGCATGTGCAGCATTCAAATTTATTACTAATTGGGTGTGAATTGGCGGCAAATGGATAAGTTTAGTATTTTGGGGCTGAAGTAGCATGCAACATAATCGAAATGGGTGCTAATTGATAGGCCTTTGATCTGCATTGGGCTGAGTATACCTGACTCTCCTTATATTTATATTTACGGCAACAACAAATCGTGCATAAAACAAACAAATCGAAAATGGAACGACTCGACGGCAGACAAGCAAGAAGTAAAAAAGCAAAATAACACTTTATGTAATCGCCCATAATGGCAGAGAGTGAGAGAGAGGATAGAGTCAGTCAGTTAGTCTGAGTTGATGATTGTGAGTTTTCGAAGGTGTTTTCAATCCGTTAGCTGCACATCAAAATCATCATTAACACTGCAGCTCGACACTTGTGGCATGATGTTCATGTCTGTATGCGTTGTAAGGTGTCAAGTGCCACAGAGGAAACATCAAATTTTATGATTTCATAAATATTTGGTCATATTGCATAGGCAGCCATCAGAGCCAGGCTCCCTTTAGGGCGCTAAGGAGCTGCTGCCACATTATCATCATCATTGTTTCGAATTGGAAAATGAAAATGAAAATGTTGCAATGTTGTTTATACAAACTTTTCCCAACACGCCACAACACATTAATTTACTTTGTCTTCGCACAAGCGTAAACACACACTTTTCAATGCTGTTGCAGTCGTTCTATACAGATAGATATATACTATATTTACTATACTTATATTTTCATGTAGTTCTCAATGTAATTGTACAATAAACTAATCCAAATGGTGCAATTATCGACACTTACATTAATGTTTGTTCAATATTTATTGTCCATTTGCCATTTGGCATTCACGTTTATTAATTTTTATTGCCCTTCTTTGCCTTCTTCACCTTCTCAGTATATGCGTCTTAATCGATTGCAGCCGCCATCTGGCTGTAAATATCATCAAAGTGCGTTTTAATTTCATATTCGTAAATAGTATTGCGAAAGTTACGATGAGAATCCCTTAACATATATTAATTCTACTATTCCAATACTGTTTTGTCATATTTTCAATTGTTAATCACATTTCAGACCTCAATCCAGCCCGGAAGTTAATGCAATTAACACTGTCTGCAAAGTTTGCACGGCAATAAAGTAAGTTATGAATGCACCACAAATCCAATGTTGCACGAACATATGCAACAGCTCCCCTTACTTTAGTGGCATATATGTGTATGTAGTTATCAAAACAGATTGATTCACACGCACTAAACCAAACAAAAATCGCCCAAGCATATTTGCATTTTGGCCAGAACTAAAGGTGAGGAAGAAAACATTGTTGCCACTGTTTGTTGCCAAGATGATAAAATCAGTTGAGCATCTTGTCAACTTGATGGCCATAAATTCGCCGACCAATGCGCTAAAAGATGGCAAAAGAACAACAGCAACAAAAAACTCCTGCATCTGGGAACGCTTTAAATTTCTTACATGCATGCCATCTTGCAGTCGTAAATTGTAAATAAAATTATTGCAACGATTGCCAAATTAAGTGTAAACCGCAAAAGCTGAAATTCAATTTGTGAAAAATTGCACACGCTGTTTGTTTGTTTAAGTTGCAGTTGTTGTTGTTGCTTTTGCTGGAAAAGATTGAGATGCGTTTTTCAGCTTTTTGTGCAAGAACTATTTATAGTTTTAGGTTGTACTATGAACGTTATTCGAGAATCTTTGCGTAAAGCTGTTGTTGTTGTTGTTGTTTATTTATAAGCGCATGTTTGACATTGAAAATAATTTATAAACTTTTCAGCACAATTTATAAACTCAACGGTGTGGCAAGCTCTGGGCAAACTGGGAAAACTGACCAAACTGGCTGCATTCATTCATTCAGTCATTCATTGATTGTGAATTGATGCACTCATTATGAATGCAATTGCGTTGCAGATGTTGCACGCACACACACACTTGCAGCATTTAACTGTAGACCAAAAATGGTTAAAGTCATTCATGTTCGACTCGGACTCGGACTCGGAATCGGACTCAGACTAGAAGAAACCCAAGCTAAAGATGCCGCTGATTGATCAGTATGCAACATGCTTGAGCAGAAGCAATGTTTGCCGCGAATGCAATGCGACAAACAACGCAACGCAACGTAGCATCTTCTAGGCAATTGTTTTGCAACAACCTCCTCCTGTCTTTTGATAGCAATGTGGTCATGTTTGCCATCTGCTGGCATCTTGTAATGCAACGCATGACAATGAACGACGGACGCGCCTCAACCGTTGCCGAGAAAAATGAACAAAACAGCTCCTCTGCTGGCTTCTAGTTCGTTGCAACTGGTGAATGGCTTACAGCTCTTGGCTTCAATTCCATGTGGCCACGGTGCGTATGAATGGAAGACAAGAGGCGTTCGACGCACAGTGGGACCAACTCATACGAGTGTATGTGAAAAGTCATAGAATATTAAGCTAGAATATAATTTTTCATAGTTTCTGTCTCAGCATTTGAATGAAGTTTAGTTCACTGACATTTTCGATATTCATTTTGCAACACTTTTTACTCAAATGTGGTGCCACTGTGGACTTGCGTTGCGTCTAATTTCGCATGCGCAGTCGCAGCTTCGCCTCATTGCCAGATCGCGTGCATTGGACATATATGGCAACGGGGCGCGCATGGCGCACGTTTTAATTAGGATAATGAGTTGTTTCCGGGCAACTGCAACAGCAGCTTCATTCACCAGTTGCCACAGTTGCCATAAATGGCTAAGGCGCTGCTGCTGCTGCTGCTGCTTCTGCCAGGCTTCTGCTTTGGAATTACAAATCATTGTAGGTTTAATTAAAAATTAATAAATTTATGAGTTGCCATCGCATTAGCCATGCCAATTGAGTGTGTGGCAAACAACTGGCTGGCAACAATGCCACTGCCACTGCCACAGCAACTGCCACTCAGTCATTGATTTATGACGATTGTTGTTGCAGGTCTCGAAAGTTCAGACTCCACAGAGACTCGCAGGCGTCATAGATGTGGCACTAACTACCTCTCCCTCTCTCTCGATCTATCTCTTTCTTGGATCCTGGCACTGCCAAACAATGACAACATCAAGGAGCACCGCGTGGCAACGCTGACTGATATGCCCTTTTGGCCACTTCACTTGACTAATTACCCAACGAAAGGCTGGATCATATTTTTTTATTTTTCCTTTCTTAAGAGAAAAACAATTGCTTTAAATACAGAAATTAATCTAAATTCGATTAATCCTTAACGATTTGCCTATCGTTAAGTCTCCCTGCATGAATCGATTGAGTTTTGAATAGAGTTTTCTTAATAATTTTGTAATTAGCAGGTGACGCTTCGCTGACACATAAGCAACCACTATGTATCTAAGGTTATACCTCTGTGTCTGTGTGTGTGGCAGCAAACAACGTCGGTGGGCTGTTGTTGCCACTGCATTGGAAAACCTCTCGAAAAATGAGTTCTGACCTGGACGCCCAAACAAATATCAAACATTAACGCAGGGCATTTCAACGCAAGCCTAACACGGCGCTAAGTCGTCACAGATTCAATAGATCTAGAATATATATGTGCAGATAGAACTCTGCTATACCCTATATAGTATGTGTAGTATGTTCTGAGAGAGGAGATTTGTTGTGTGGCACTTTGGTTGATGTTGTTTAATTGCCGCACTGACAGATGCATGCATGTCCGTCAGGCGCTTGTATGAAATCAAAGGCGCAAAAATTGCAGGCGGCAACTTAAAGCCACAAATAGATACAGATACAAGAGCAACAAATGCAGATACTTATGTCTATCTTGTACAATAGTTGTTGTTTGTTGTTGTTGTTCTTGTTGCTGCGTTAATTTTTTGTTTATTAGGCGGTAAATATCAAAGTTGAGCATAAATCAAATTCCACATACACATCTAACAACTACACAGGTACATACACAGATACAAAGATACACAGATACAAAGATACAGGCTACTACATGTATTTGACTGGTATTGAAAACTTTTTGAATTCGGCTATGTTAATTTGTACGCTCCACAGTCAAAAATGCAACTTGTATCTTTGTATCTCACGGTCTTGTTTGTTGTTGTTGATTGTTTGTTTGCGTACGCAGTTTGCAACGCTAAGTTGGTGCCTCTGGTTGGTCTGTTTAGTTTCAATAACCATTTTCCAATTAACACAAAACGCGTGTTTTTCACCTTAATTAATCCAGAAAGAAACAAAAACAAAAACCAAAAAATATCAGACACCAAAAACTTTTTAATCAATATTTGCAATAAAAATCAATCAACAGCATTTGCAATTAATCAACATCAAAAGGCGGCGGCAACAGGTCCCAAATCGACAATTTGTTGTATCTGCCAGATACATTTTCATATACAAAGTATCTTTCAGCGAGAACAGCAACATTTTAATACTCACAAGTTGATGCCACGCGTTTTGCGTTGCGGCATTTTTCAGCGAAATATCTTTTGTAGTTCTCGCTCATTTTGTTTCGATTTCGATTTTTCGTTTTCCAGGTATCGACTAGTAACTTGGCTATTTTGTTATACAAGCAATACTTGGCTTTTAAGTACGTACGAAAATGTGAAGTGAATTTTGTGTGAATTTACGATTATTTCATCAACCTTGCTTGTTACCAGATTATACCAGATTCTACAATGTATTTGGATTAATAGTCCATCTGAGAATTATGGCAAAAGATATGTTTTTTTCCATCGTTTTGTTTATTTTCACTTAGATTATTTATGTTTGACAGGTTCGTAAGAAAAGTGTTTCAGATCGATAACTAATAGATCAGAACAATTGAGGTGAAGAAAAGTAAATAATTAAGATTAAATCAATTAAATGAAATATCTAACTTAGACAAATTTGATGCCAATTACTTTTATGTTAATATTGACCTTTAGAATTTACAAAATTAAGTTCACTGAACTGTTACCTTGACAAGATATTGTATTTGGATGCTTGGCTAGACTTTTCTGATCATATGTGTGGCAGGCTATTGATGCTAGTAGCTTTGGAGTGGGTGCTGTCTGTGGCCTGTGGCTGATTGGGTGGGTGGGTGAGTGAGTGGCAACAGCCAAGCGTTGAAATCAAACCAAGAGCATTTATTTATTACACCGGGCCAAAACAGCAAACAGAAAAATCAATGTGCAATTTACGGCGCATTTGAATCGAAACACAAGTAACGCAAAAATTATTATCAATACAAACTGTGGCGTTATGCCTGAACACGCTTGACGGTCCACGCGCTGCCACCGCGCCACATCTAACCGCACAATGCCACACCACCAGACGGTAAACTTAAGACAGACACATCGTATCGACACAGACACAGGCCAGCCAAGTTGTTGCCATGCTTAGCTGGCCATCTTACATCCAACAGTGATTTCGTGAGCTCGTGCGACGCTCGTGCGCAGAATACACTGAGAGAGAATCGAGTTGAACCAACATATACAATGGACTTAGACTGAGTTATTGCAGGTGCTTTAAAAGACTGATTTGTTGTGTCTTTTTCAGGATCTATGTATAAAAACTCTTTTTATGGTCAAGCTCAAATCGTTCCAAAACCATTTTAGATATCCGTTTCGTTCTCTTGGCATAGAAAGCTTATCAAAAAGCTTTACGAAACAAAGAGTTCATCTCTCCCTCCCTCTATCTAAGGTCAATAGTGATAAAACACAAATGCCTACACGCAAAACAAATACAGCTACCAAAAAGAAGAAGAGTTCGTGCCCATCATAAAGTGTTACATTTAATTGCGCCGCCGCCAACGTGCGGCATTAAGTGCTGGCATCAGGCATCAGGCTTCGCGCGCGCGGCAGCCATCCAGTGGCCACTTACAGCTAACTACCCCTCGCACCCCAACGCCCCATCCATAGCTTGTGCCTTGGGGTGTTTCTGGGAATCATTGCGCCGAGGCGTGTAGCGCTCACTTAATATTTATTGTTTATTTACACGAGCGTATTAATCGCAAAGCGCAAACGCGCCAAAAACGAGCATCGCAATTGCCAATGATGTACGCTACCCCAACACCCCTTGTGATCGTCGCACCCCTCACCTTTGACAGTCCTAAAGGGGATGCTTTTTAAGTTTTTCATCAATATCAGCAAAAGAAAAATTTGAAAAGAGCGAGAGACAGAGTGAGAGAGAGAGATAGAGTGAGCGATTGACGGCCGAAGGTTTTCTTCACTCAATTTGCATAGTGGTTAAATTTGTATTTTTTCTCTCAAAAATATTGTAAGCATTACTTTTGGGTACAAAAAGTAAGTTTTAATATTAATGTCTAGTTTGTTGGAAATAGTTTGATTTTTGTCCCACTGTAACAATTAGCTTCCCCCCTTGCACCTTTATGTTTGTTTGGGTTTTAGAGATGGTCAAAAACGCATTTGTTTCATTTTGGCTTTTTGCGTTTCAATATTGGGCTAGAAAATTTGTGTTTTTTTTCGCACAAGCTCATTTAATTAATAATTTATGGTCTCAGTGCTGGAAAGTGTGGCAAGGGGGGACGAAAAGGGGAGTGTCGGTGCCACCTGGCGGCGTACGAGTGGCAAGCGATTTGTTCCTTCTTCTAATAATTGCGCTGATTTGTTGCCACATTTTGTAGTATTTTGTATGTTTTGTATGCTTTGGCAAATCAATTTTTGCAACTTTGCTGCACGCTCAGCCAGCACGTAGACTTTTCAGAAGATAAATAAACAAATCGTAGATAGACAGACGCACAGTTCTACTATAGAATATACTTGAGACATTTTTCCCACCAAATACGAAATTTTGTAACATTAAGAGTCAGGCTCTTGAAGCCCGTGATCATTAATTATGCAATCAGAAGTAGCAGATAGAGCGATTTATAGGCATAAATCACACGCTCTTCGAGCATTACGATGTCCGAAATTTGCATAATTCCCTGGAAAAATCAAGCAAGAGATGGTCGTGCCGGAGAGAAAAAAATCAAAATATTTATAAAATATGCGTTGGACAAACTTCAAATACACTATGAGAAATGATGGATATGCTCAGCTCAAGTGGCTTAATAGCTGGAGAAAACAAGTGAAGTTCAACAGTTTGGAGAGCACTTGAAGACCGAAGTCGAAAGAAAAACACTTCACAGCCACACACACACACACACACACAGGAGTTCCCTATGAGAAGGGAGCATCAGGAGCCGTATTCCTTAAGCCTATGGCCATGGCTATGGCCTATTGAAAATTAAAATAACTTAATGCAAAGTAAGCGGCTAAAGGCAACAACAACAAATACAACAACGTTCAACTGTTCATGAGCAAACAACAAAGGCAACAAATACAACTACAACAACAACAAACATGCATCCGAACATGGGCCACAACTCGTTGGCTTCGTTGGCTCTTAACGAGGCCGACATCAAACAAAACGTTGACCAGAGGCTGTCCAACATCGGTCCACGCACAAAAACAAAACGGAGTCGAGCTCACTGCTATGCAAACAATGCTAGGCAACACAACGCATCTCGCTCTCGTACGTACATACGTATGTATGTGTGTGTGTTGCTAACATTTCACTCAACATACAAGACAGACCAACGCGCAGCGCCTAACAAGCGAGTCAAATACTACAAAATCGAAGTGCAAATACTCTAGTAAACGTTTAAACGGGCAAAGAATCGATTTTTTATTAAGGTCTAGATCTTTACTTTAACAAAACTTTGTGCTTAAGCTTCAGGTTCTTTTATTTGACAGTTTCTATGTTCGACTTGCCTGACTTCGCATCTTTAAAACACAATCTCACATACCCCTTTACACACTGCAATGCTAGAGTATTTTCAACAAGACGCTCAACTTGCCTCTCGCCTTGCTGGTAATGTGAAAAATTTCTTAGCCAAATATTGACCAGCCAGAAGGCAGAGCAGAAGCCCAGTAGTCAGCACATAGAAGGCTGACGAGGTTGATGATTTTTCAATTTGGGTTTTGTAGTTTTCCGCTGACTCTAGCAATTGTTGTTGTTGTTCTTGCTGCTTCTGCTATGGGAGCACTTTAAAACAGTTCATTTCTTTTGTCAAGGCTTTTGGTGTTGGTTGTCTTTATAGTTTTGCCGCTTGGCAAATGTCAACAACAACAGCACCAGCAGTACTGAAGCTGTAGGCAAAATATTTGAACATGTTTAGTGATTTGCTGTTAAGTAGTTGGAAATGCAGATGCTGGATGCAGTTGGAAGCAAGCTAAATTGATTGTTTGGGGGCAGCGGTGCAAAGTTCTGGCCAATGCCAGGGCCGGGTTCGAACTTTGTTTCGGTTATGAATGATGACAGCTTTAGCGTTGGCGATGATCAACGATTGGGGGCCAAGAAAGAGCAGAAAGCAGATATAAGATGATGCTGCTGCCAACTTCTTCACTCGAATGTTTGTTTATTTATTTGCTTTTAGCTGTTAATAATTTATGTAAGATGCCGCTGCTGCTCTGTCCCTGGGCTAACGTGTGGGCACTTGGAAAATAACAAACATTGAATCGATACCAAACTCATCGTATGTGTTATGAACTGCATTGCGTTGAAATTTCATCCAAGTTTGTTGTTTTTTTCTTTTTTGGAGACCGCATTTCATCTTTATGACCGCCTTGCCCTATCAGTGTCATCAATTAGCATTGGTAATGAGCTTTTAAATGCATTTGGGGCCTGCGTGTTTGTCGAAAGCAGCTGTTGTTGTGTCAAACGTTGCGTATGCGTGATATTTGTAATGCCATTTCGCTCGTTGATTAAGTGTGGATCTAAGTAAAAGGCTTTGACTTTCTTTTTTCTACTATCGCAACAATTGATAAAGATTAATCAATCTTGTGGTTTTCACACAATAAATATATTTTTAATAATTTTCCAAACACTATTAAGGCACTTTTAAATACTTTGCTTCACCTTCTTATAAAGTGAGTATTTCTTTGGACGAAAACAAACCATTTATTCAACCACTCAACTCCTACAGAAAACTATGCCACTTGGAATTTTAAGAATTTAATAATTTTCGGTTCGGAAACGTGTTCAAATTTTAGCAATTTGTTTAGTTTGTGTTCTAAGAATAGGCATTATTAATTATATCAATGCATTGGGCCGCTTTCACACTAAACATATCACAACTAACAACAACAACAAAAACGCACATCACCCAAAATAGCATCCAGTTTGCAAAGTACTCAGCAGGTACTCGTGAAATTTATTTCCTCACATCAAATAAACATACAAAAATCAATGCTTAATTTCTGCAATGACTTTGTGCGAAAGAAATTTGCTTTGCTTATGTTTGTTGAAAGGCGTTTGCGTTTTACATTGCCAAATCTTGTTTGAGTTCCAAACAAACACACAAAATATTCTTCAAGAAGAAACGTTAAATGTTTCGAAATTTAAATACTCTACTGTCTGGGAATAAATAAATATTAGATGAATGATTATTTAAATGCAAAGAGAAAGAACAAAACATCTGTGCCAAGTTGCAGGAATACTAAGCACAACAACCTCATCTTGAATGTTATTAAAAAAATTATTCACACCTTTAAATTTAATATCTTTCACAAGGGAACACTAGAATAGGAAACAAAATCAAATGAAATTGTATTTGCTTCGTTAAGTGTGTTTACAAGTAAAACGGCAAACAACAAAAGATAAAAACATAAGTCGAAACAGAAGCCAAAGAACAAGTGGCATAAAGGGAAGTCTGCGGCGGCATTATAATAAACAAATGAACTGCCAAAAGAATTGCAAACACACTAGATACTAGTTTGTACCAGTATACACTTAAAACATAAACAAAAACGAAAATACAAAATCGCCAAATTGGAAAAGCCATATAAATTTCAGAGATACTTGGAATCAACAGCAACTTGTTTTTCTACCGCTAGACAAAAATGCCAAGCAACAAAAAATGCTACACCGATATAAACAACATATAAATACATGCAATATTTATATATATAGTATTTGGTTGAATATATATAGGGGAATATTGGCGCTAGCTGCGTTGAGCTCTTGCTGTGATTTTTATGCACAACAAGCAGCGGCTGCAGATGATGCAGAAACGAAAAACGAAAAAAATGAAGAACAAAACGAACAATTTTTAATCGAAACGAATTAATGAGCTCCACGTTGAAAGCAAAATAATTTTTGTCGAAATCGTTAAAAGTGCGCGCGCCTGTCGATCGTTTGCCAGTTGATGATGTCCTGCGGTGCAGCAGCAGCAGCAGCAGCTTCAGATACAAATGCACACACAGATAGATATATCTGTATATCTGTATCTCGTTTGCTTAACCTTGACCACTGCCCAGCTGGACACAGTTGCATATAAATATGCTTGTGTGTGTGTGTGTGTGTGCGCCTGATAATGATGATGTTGCAAGTTGTTGCTGTTGCTAGCGAGGTTGTAGCAACCGACGCGACGTTGCAGTCAACTGGCAGCCACTTGTAAACGAGTCTGCAAAATCGCTGCTGTCTAAATATTTAGTAGCGAAAAGCGAACTTTGTGTTCTCATTTGATTTGTTGCCGCGCTGAAAATGCGTTCATGGAAATTAAACGATCTTTATATAAATATCTCTCTCTTTCTGTTTCTGTTTCTGCGTTCTCATTCTCTCAACCTTGACCAAAAAGCGCCAAGCGAAAACAGCAAAAAAAAACATATTGCATACATATGCGCGCCTTTATGCCGGCCGGCCGGCAATTTTCTACTCTAATCTATCTTGATGCAAAGATTTGTATACAACGTACATTTAATTTGTAGCACTTAGATCGATCGATCGTTGTGTATTTGAGTTGGGGGTGCGAATTGCCGCAACGTTGTGCCTCTGAATTTATGTTTGGCGATTAGCATCAACAAGCGCGCATTTTCACATAGCGCAATTAACTTTTCCACGTACATTATTCAATTATTATAATTTATCCACGAAAAAGGCCAGCTAAATGGATGAGAGCAATCAAGAGCTGCAAGTTTATAAATGATTTTTAATATCTCATTCTTTCTACAAGTTTTCTTTCTAAGAAATACTCTGTGGAACTTAAGTTTAACTTCTGATTATGAATTTTTAATCGATAATTTTGAAGAGGGTATTTCTCAGCTGTAAGTTGTTCGATTTCTTAGTTGGCGATGGGCCATTTCGTATATATATTGGCGTGTGTGTTTGTATAGGTATATGGCTCTAAATTGACTTTAATGGTTTAATTATTTACACATGAAAGTTGCATGAAAATTCCAAGGCAACAAATTTTTGCGTTTCTAGGCCTAATATTATTTATTTGATGATCATGGCACACAGCTGGCTGGAAAGTTGATCATCCTTCGATATCGTTATAGAATAAGATAGATTTCAAGCTATTAGGAACATATAATTAGTTGCTGTTTCTTCGAATTTATATATCGCAAAGAATGCAAAAATTTCAATCCTTTACAAACCACATCATAAATATATTATAAGCAATAAATTGGACAGTTGTATGCTTTATTCATTGTTTAAATGCTCATTTGAGATATTTATTGAAATATTTTTCAAAGTACATAACATATGCATATACTATTTTGTATCTTTTAGCAGGTGATTTGTACCACAACACTTTGATTTCATCATTTTCCAGCTAAATATACAACTGCTGCCTCGCGACCAAAATAGTACACAGAAAAGTGCATGTCATGATGGCTCATTGAAATCAAACTATTACAAATATCTTTCCAAAATTAACACGAATTTTATTGGGCCAAAAAGAACAAACACTCGTAAATTCGCCAATTACCTAATAAAAAAAAGAGATGAAGATATAGATTCCAAGATTTGGCAGCCAGACACGCCAATTATTTCATAGGCAACAAATTTTTTGTGCTCAAGGCAATGGCTGGAACTTTTCCATCCGTCTGAGAGTAGATCTCCCTGCGCTGCGTAATTATCTTTGACTGGCAAATAAGTAAACACGAGTGTTTCATCTGTATTTAAGTTGTTTTTAGTTTCTGGAATGAGGTTTAGTTTTTCCCCGATCCACAGAAGTTGGCTGACAGCTTCCAGCTGAATGGCAAGAGCAGCAGCCGCAGCTTTTTTCACGAGCTGATCTTCAAATCGATCGCATTAGTATCTTTATCACGCATGTCATGGCCACAAATTGCAACGATCCATCAAATAATAAATATCAGACAGAGAGGCAGGGAGAGAGAGAGAGAGAGAGAGATGTGTGTGTGTGCAACCAGTTGAGGGGCAGTCAGTTGAAACTGTTGGGTGGTAACTATATCTGGGCTTACGTATCGCAAACGTATCGTCGTATCATTTCATATAAGGCTCGCTCGCTTCGATCATTTGTTAGTGGGACGTCGCTAAGGTATTTATTTATAGCAATGCTAAAATTAACTTTTTGCGGTTCACCATTAAAAAATGTGCATAAATAAATAAGCAAATGCAATCGCATTTAACTGGTGCAGCTGATCATTTGTTTACAGAAACTGGCAAAGGGAATAAATGATATTCATAAGCTTAAAAATATCTTAATAGATTTTAGTTCAGAAATAAATGCAGTAGATAGATTAATGAAGAAAGACATTCTTAAGCTGCCCATTTATAATTCTAGCTCTGGCAATTTTTGAACAACTCGTTTTTTAATGTACCACATTTTCTTACAGGGTATCTTCTTGTTATACTTCTTATACACTAAATGCATTGATTGATTTCCATGCAAATTTTGCTGCCACATTAGTTTTTATTGCAATTTCTTTGGCAAACTGAAATGTTGACTGCAAAATGCACCTTAACTAGTTTATTTTTTATTCCAACAACTTTTCTATATATTTATTCATAGTCTATATGCATATTCATATGCATACTTAGCAACTAGTTGTTGTTGTTGGTCACATGCTGTGTGTGTTTTTAAGGAGGGGAGGAAGTTTTCACTTTCAAATTCGCACTGGGGCAATTTGATTGACAGTCGTAAGTTGTTGTTTTTTTTTTTTGCGATTTGTGTTTATTTATTTTGAATTTGATTTGACAGGCGACACATAAATGAAATTTAATTAAATTAGTTAGATTAAAGTCTTTGGGGTTGCTTAAGTTAAGATCGTGCATGGGGAGGAGAAGTGGGAACGCAGCTTCTACTCGTTGCAAGCTAAATAAATAAATAACCAATTTTTAATTGAATTTCTACCTACATTTTTAACCTGTTTGACGGCATTCCGGGGCAATCAACGTCGCTCCGCTGCTGCTGCTGTGGAGTAGTCGTTGTTGTTGTTGCTGTTTTTGTTATATGCATAGTGGTCGTAGCAGTTGTTGTTGTCGTCGTTGCTGTTATTGTTATTGTTATTGTAAATTGCTATAGCAATCGGCGCCGCCGCGGCAAACCTCGTGCTGCTTTTTTTCCTCTTCTCTCTCTCTCGCTGAGCAACAAAGAAGACCTTTTGCAACGACAACAACGCTGTTGACGGCAGCATTGCTAACGTCGACTGCGACGTTGGCATCGGCATGTTATCAGGGCGCAGAGAGTTGCAGTTTCTTCTTCTTGTTGCGGCGGCGGGAGAGACTGTGAGGCTGCTGCTGTTGCTCTTGCATTGGAAGTGAACTGAAGTCTGAACTAAAATTGTTGTGATAGCCAGCTGGTAGCTGGCAGCTCTGTGTGGCTGCAACGTGTGTCACTAACTTAGTCACTATACACACACACACACTGTGCGTGGCATTTTCTTGCTATACCCTGTAACCATTATAAATGATTAAAAAGGGTATAGCATCGAGATGGTGTGAGAGAGAGAAAGAGGCGGAAAGAGATAAGTCGAGTTAAGTAAGTTAACCTCAAGAGCTAGACAGCCGAAACTTTATATGGCTTCCTTGATTAAAAAGATATCGATAAGTTTCGATAACGATTAATTAAGCAAGAAAGAAACACAAAAATCTATACAACAACATCAAACAATGGTCATACGCAAATTATAATCGACAATTATCGATAATATCGATTAGCTTGTGCAATACATTTTACAGCATAGGCTAATATTTTTTCCTATCTCTTGTTATTTAGAGCTAGTAATTAGCAATTAGCAAGCATGGAAGACATTTCTCAAAAGGTTTGTAAGAGCTAAAAAGAGGATATCTTCCAGTCTGATACTCTTAACTAGCTCACACTTGTCGCGATAAGCGATTTGCATCATCGAAAATGGAACGTTTTAGAGCACTGGGCACTCTTTGGCATGAGTGAATGCACCAAAGGATGTTGACTTGTCACGCACACAAATAAATACAAAGACCGAGAGAGGGAGGGAGAGAGGGAGAGGGAGAGGGGGAAAGAGAGAGCAAGTGCATACTGCTGGAGTAACTGTGCGAGTCCATTGTAATTATGATAATTACAATAATAAAATTCAAGTGCCGTTTTATACTTGAACTTACTTATTGTTTATTGTATATGTTTATAGTTAAGCGCACTATACTTAACATACTTATGTACTTAGCTCTTATATCAATAAGTAAATTTTCTTGCTTAATTATACATATTTATGCCCATATTTGTTAATGTTTTGTTATACTATATGCATTGGCAGCTTCCTTGAAAATGCAGTTTTCAGTTTCTGTGGTTGCATTGATGAAATGAATACGCTACCAGCCATGAGATACTATATAGTACATGGATTTATTCATTTTGTTTTACTTTGCTTTTAAGCCTAGTTTCAACTCTTTCGATCCAACCGAAAGTGGTTCAAACTGGCATATCCAACTAACTGTGAGGGTTACGATTGTAGCTCTGATGCTGTCTCTTACAACAACGAATCAAAGTTGCTTGTAAACGTGTTTTCAAAGTCAAACGCTGTCGATTTCTTGTAATTTAATAGTATATGCGGCAAATGTAGAGCGCGAGTTATTATTCTTTCGGCGTTGTGCTAATTGTTTAGGGCTTATGTATGTTGAAGACGATAAATAGAAATATTATAAAACAGAACTTTGGACGTTCATTCAATATTATTTTTAAAGATAAAACAAGATTGCTTGACAATTAACAAACAAAACAAGAAAAGAAAACAACTGTTTATCCAAAATTCTAACTTAACAATCGATCACAGATGAATGAACTCCAGCTCAAGGTGACAAATTGTTAGCTATAGCAAATAAATTATATGTGTGCATAAGCTGATAATATCACAGCCCAAATGATAGCCAAAAACCTGTTCGCACAAGTTTATTTTTGGTGTTCAAAAATATTTGGTTGCACTACGCTGCGTATGCGTAATATTAGATTGAACTTGATTGAGTATTGGGTCACTGGGCGTCAATACTTTTCTTGCGCCATTTCTTCAAAATATATTAATGTAATCATATTTGATTTATATGATTTATCACGTCTGACACTTGGGCCAAACCACATGTCAAACAGGTCAGAGCAATGGGAACACCAACAACAACAAACGATAGCGGACAGCATGCTGTGATTTTAGATAAAAATTCATAACTCAAACTCAACTTGTCTTGCCTTCAAAGTTCAAATCACTTGGCAAACACACACACACACATTTTGTTTGTGTATATATTATTTATTTATATATGCGTTTATTTTTGCGCGCGTTCATTTCGATAAGCTTCAAATGGAGACACAATTTACATTAACAGTTATACACACAAACACACACACACACAACAGCTGCGCACACAAACAAACAACAACAACAATATTTAAGCGTATTCAAAATCAGCTGTTTGCTGTGATTTCGTTCGAATACGAACTTGAAATTCGCTTATGAAAACATCACAGCAAAACGATAAAAACTACTATGAAAAAAAATTTAATTAAAAATACATAAGGCGAGAACGGCAGAACGATTTCCCTTCTCTTTGCCATCTTTTGTTCTATATCAAACTAGTCAAAAGAAGGCGACATTTAATCGGCAGCCTCCACAAACGCTGCCTCCCCTTAACACTCTCTCTCAACCCACACTTTTAATAAACACTTGCCGCTGTTACAATTTCTTCTTGTGGCTGAATATTTAGTTCAGCGTAGTTTGTACTATATATAAGTCTATATATATGGTTTTCTAACTGATAACCAGACGACGGGAAAACGACAAAGCCAATGGAGAATAGTCGAAGGCCATTCACTTAACTACAACTACAACTACAACTAAGCTCTGAGGTTGAGGTTTGAAATCTGAGATTGTAGAAGAAGAATGGCACCGTTATAACAGCCACTAAACTAATATTTGCGCTATAAACAAGAAGGTCGCTTAAGATGCGTAATATATCATGGCATGACTCATCAAAATGAATCATTTGTTATGCTATAATTTCCTTTAAACAATAAAAACAAAGTCTGCTCAACTTACTTCGCTTGCTGACCCAATTTACTATACAGACAGTTGATAACTTTGAATCGTTTGGCTTCGATAATTGTTTGAGTACATATTATTTATTTTTTTATGTTATTGCAAAAGAAACAGTTAAACAATTTTCTCGACACTTTAAGCTGTCGAGTGCAGGCGCCAAGCGGAAATATTCCAATTGGCAGTCGCCGAGTGCAAAGTCCGCCAAACTGACTGCAAATCTCTATATATAGATATTTATTGAGCAAAAGCTGCCCCAAACATCTGAGCGGCCAATGAAAAAACACACACACCCACCCGCTGCCCCCTATTCCTAGATGCTGTTTGCCTTTTGTATAATTCAAGTACAAGCAGAGTACACTGAAAACTCCAACTTGGAAGAATCTAAGTGTAGTGAAAGAAGAATTATTTAATGAGCATTTTTGAAAATAAAATGTTATTATTGGCTTATGATTTTTCTTGTAGTGTAGCACTGAAAATTTTGCATGAAAACGTGATAGCAAAAGCTGCTGTTGTTGTTGTTGTTGTAGATTGCTGTTGACCAGGCCAAGACTAAAGCTGGTTACTTGCCACAGTGCAGGAGCCGCATCTGCTTGTGGAATTTATTTATCGTTAAGAAAATGTGTGTAAAATAAGTGAAACTATTGGAAGCTGCTGCCCGCTGTGCGCCTGTCTCTCAGCCGTTGTATTAGTATGTGTGCTTGTGTGTGCGCCCAGTGTGACCAGTTTGTTTTGTTGCGGCAGCTAATGCCACCACTTTTGATAAAATGTTGGCCTGGCCTAAGCCTGTTGCTGCAGCCACTGCCGCTGCCGCTGCCGCAGTTGCTGATGACCAGTAGCCACTTACAGCTGCAGCAGCAAATTATTGCCGCATTGCTGCCTCGTTGTTATCAGAGGCGGCAGCAAAAACTAAACAGCCGCAGCTTGCCAGCAGAGCCACATCAACACAATTTGAGCAACATATAATTCAGAGCAAAAAATCCAACGAACCTGGTTATACCCTATAGCAAATAGTTTGGGCAAGAAAAGAGGTTGCTTAACCTTAAACTTTATCTTTAGAACAACAACATATCACTTTTCGAGCTTAGTTTGGGTCTCAAACTGTAGCATCATTATATAGCATATAGCATTCTACTCTACAGGGCATTCCTTAAGCTGATCACAATCGACTCAATCTTACTCTTACTTGCACATATTTTTGGATGTTGTCGAATTTCAGAAAGTGGAAGACCTTCGTTGCTGCTGCTGCCTCTGCTACTGCTGCTGCTGCTGCTGTTGCTTGCCACTTGTTGTTGCTGCTTAGTTTGTTATCAGGTTTGTTGGGGCGGGGGGAGATGCTTTGCTTTATTTATGCCTATCAATTTCACACCTAAACCAACGAGTTTCTAAAAAACGAAAAGCAGCCAAAGCTGAGCAAATCTTCTTCTAAAATATTTTTAGACTAAAAACAATAAAAGATATTGTTATTGAACACAAACAATAATGCTCTCTATGCAAAAGAAGAAAACGAAAATGGCACATATTAAACATAAGTTTATAGTTGCTTTTAATAAATGTCAAAAGGCGTGCATAGTAAATATATATATATAGTATATATCGGGTAATACGAAAGGGGCCCAATCAGATGTGGAGCATGGCTTATGGCTTATGCAATATGCTGATCAAGCTCGAGGCGATGGCATATCTACAAACTATAACTATAACGATTATGAACAACCATAACACGCCCAAAGCCCAGAGCCAAGCCAAACACATGCAATTATTCAATTAGCCAAATGGCGTCATAAATTATCAAGTCTACGACTCTAATAAATATATATAGCTATATAGCTATAGCTAAAGGGCCGATCATTAGTTTAACCCAACCCAAAGCAGCTATTTACCAATGCCAGTGTCAATTGCTAATTGCTGTTTGTTGTTAATTGCGGAATGCCGTTGTGATTTAGTTTTCCCATTTGACTTTATAAATAAATGTTGACACTTTACGACTTTGTTTCCATATTTTGATACTTTTTATTTTTGATATATTTAGCATACAGAGCTTTTTGAATACTACGTTATGTGTGAAAAACTATTCCAAGTAACTTTTTATTAAAGAAGCTACCATATATCAAGTTTCGATTTATACAGTTTCCAAGATATTGAATGTTCAAAGATTGGGTATTAATCCACATTTCAACAGCTGTTTTTAATTTATATATATATGGATAGTATATATAGTGTTAGAAATAATCTTTTCAAAGCATTTGGCATATGGAAATTTGACACGCAGACACCATGTCGTATGCGCTTTATTTGATATAGCTACCACATTAATATCGACAAATGTGTAAAACTTATATGATATATATATAGTCGATTTGTTACGCTTACCTTGTGCACCTGCTGCACGTCTTAGAAACGTTTTAAAATCCACAAATCCTTTGGCTGCAAATGCAACAACAACCAATTTTGGCAATTCACAAACGTTGCATACATTATATTCATATACTATACAACAGACACATGCACATACATATATGTATATGTATTTCACAATACAAATGCCAACTTATCTAGATACATATTTCGAAATATTATAATCATATATATATTTATTTATGTATATATATATGTTGCACTTCACATTTTGTTGACCAAATGATATTTGGCTTTTTAGCTATTGGCTTATTGCCTCACACACACACACAAACAAACACAGACACACACACATTTAGAAGCGCACACATGGCTCTTTTTTCATATACATATATGTATATATAGAAATCGTATCGGAATCGCGGAACAAACGAAAGACTGTAGAGTTGTGGCGCGCGTTTGGGGGGGAAGGGCGTGAAGAGAAGACGTATTCGTATTCGAGTCTTGAAGCTGTTTACTGTTCTTGAGCTCAGTTGCTATCTCTGATAGCTGTTGTTGTTGTTGTTGTTGTTGTTATGGCTGCTGCACAGCTTTAACTTTTGATTTACAGCACGCAAAAACCGCGAATTATTAAAAAAAAACGATCCGAAAAAGAAGAACAACGAAATATATATATGTATATATATTTAAGATGTGTTTATGTACAGACGTTTGGCTAGATATGCAGATTTATGTGCTTGAAGCCCTGCCTTTTTAACGAGTTAGATCAAGTTATGACAAGCTTAGCTTGTTGTTGTCGTTATTATTATTGTTGTAATGCCTTGGCTTGTAAATTTTGATGTTGCTTTTTTTTGTTGTATATTATTTGGACAAGCGACGAATCTTTCGGTTCCGTACAACGAGCGCTGAGCGCAAAAAACTGAATGAGCGTCCAAAGCGGCCGGGCAAGGCAAACAGGCGGCATAGCGTCGACAACGACGGCACACAGACAGAGACAGCTTGCTAGCAGCAAGCCAGCAAGCCAGCAAGCGAGCTAGTTAGTAACTTAGTTGTGAGCTTGTAGTAGTGAGAGTCAATCGAAACACACACACACACACACATACGATCATACACATATCAAGTTGCTTAAGTCGCTCAAGCTCAAGCGCCATTTAAGTTGAGTAATTAAAAGCAAGCAGCGATTTGCATGTATGCATAATGTATGTGGGTTACTGTTTCTGGTTCTGTTTTTGTCTGTCTGTGTGTGTGCGTGCGATTAATTATTAATCAAGCCCAAAAAGCAACAACAACAACAGCAATAAACAAACAAACAAGTCCAACTGTCCCTCCCCAGCCCAGCCCAGACAATTACAAAAGAAATATTCAACTCTCTCACATCTCAGCTCACTCAGCTCTCAAGCTCTCAAACTCACAAGCTCAGCGACTTTCTTTGCTGCTCTCCGGCTGTAAAGATCTTTCTGTGCTGTTGTTGTTGTTATTTTTTGATTTGGTTACCGAAATCGGCATCTCAACTGGTTGCAACTCTGTATTCAACATCGAACTGCCTGCTGCTGCTGCGGCTGCGGCAAATGTAAATCTAAATTGATTGCAAAATGTTTGAGACTTGAGCGTATTCATTATACGCCATGTGAATTGGACACTAAAAATATAGGCACAGCGTTGCCAGATTGCTTGTAAGCAGAGCAGCTGACTAGTGATATCCCAAACAATAGTTAATAATAATTCAAATTTCCTTATTTTTGTGACATTTAACATTGTAGAGCTTACAAGAAAGACTAGAAATTAGAGAGGATAATATTCTTTAATCAAAAAGTTAGATGAAATGTTATTTATGTTTTAAGCCAACGATTCTTCTCGAAAGTTCTAAGCACACATTGCGCATACGCAGCGTAAACGGGCAGGCAGGCAGCATTGTTGTCTATCTGGCAACGCTGGTAACCAAATTAATGCAGCATGTTGTTTGTTGTTGCTGTTGCTGTTGTTGCTGTTGCTGGTAGCGTAATTAAAATATTGCACTTGTTACTTTTGCCAGTCGTTCAGTTCTGCGTGTTGTTGTTGTTGCTGCTGTGGCAAAAACAATATAGGAAAGAGCATGCCAAGACAAGCAGCAGCAGCAACAACGGCAACAACAACAGCAGCAACAGCAACGAACGATCGTCGTCGTCGACGTCGTTGTCGTGTATTAAAACTTGTTCATTGGAATTTTCTAATAAATCAATAAACGCAGACAACACATTGTGAGTGGTGTGTAACGGTTGTGGGCAAAGCAGGGGGGGGAAGGGGTTGGTTGAGTGTTGTGGAATGGTCAGTGAAGATGTGGCTTATATGGGCGGCAGGTGGACCAGGTTGATAAGCAGTGGAGGTGGGTTGAAAAGGGGGCTTGGATGCATGGCACACAGCTGGCGGCGTACGCATCGAAGATTGCGCATTATAAAAATAGACGATAAAATATTTTTTTTGTATTTATTTGATAATTTATTTTTTCTGTTGTTGAGGTTATGGAAAAGTTTCTGTTGTTGACGCAAGCTGTTGACAGCAGCAGCAGCAACAACAAATCACGATTGCAGCAGCTGCAACAACAGCAGCAGCAGTTTGCAACAGGGAACTTGCATTTCCGCAAAAGTTATGCTTCCGCAGGAGGGTTAGGAAGTAATATTAACTATAATTACGCAATTTGCAGTGCTTCAACTTATTTATATAGAAAGATATATGCATATTATATAAAGCAAAGCTCATAACTGAAACAAAAGCAAAACCTTTTAAACATTTTTTTTCTATAAAAGTTATTTTTTATGAGCTGCTTTGCCTTCCACTTCGTCAGCTTCAACGATTGGAGACAAACAAACAATGCGGAAAAACAACTTTTTGCTTTAATTTAATTATTATGCTGGCATTATACATTTTATACATACTATACATACATACATATATATATATATATATATATGCTAGGCTTATAACTTGTGCGTTTTCATAATCAGCCGTAAATCACACATATTATATATTTTTTGTCAGAGATGTGTTAACCAACAAAACATTTGTATGATTTTGTGTCTGGCAACATTGTTGCTATCAACATTGTTGATAGCGCTTACGCTATGCAAATGGGCCAAATCGAAAGCAGCTCCGTTCGTCACATTTATTTTTTAATGTAAATAAAATGTAAATTCCTTCGCAAAACTAGCAAGAACAACAAAAATTGAAAAAAGCAAAAACAAAAAAAAAAACCGATTGTGAGCAGAAAGCACAAAAACAGAAATACATGGCAAAAAAAAACTTGTAGAACAGCTCGGCGAGGCACTTGTTAAGATGACTGCCTTGTTAAACGAGCCTGCAACACCCCAACAACAACAACAACAACAACAACAAACAATGTTGCAATGCTTAATTATTTCAGCGGCAAGGAATTCCTCGACGCAAACTTGAACTGCTTTTGCGCTGATGTCGATGCTGCAGTTGCAGCCTGTTGTTGCTGCTGCTGCTGCTGCTGTTGCACTTAAGTGGAGGGTATTGCGGCCAAGCGTGCAGCCAGTCAACGCGATTGTTGCCAACACTTGAGGTCGTCTGCTCAGAGATGGATGCCAAGCGCCTTAGCCTCCACCTCACCTTAAGCCTTTGCTGCTGCTACTTCTGCTTCTGCTTCGACTTCAGCTACACATTGGTCAACGGCACCGACGCGTCTATGGCCAAGTTACCAGTTGTGCTTGCTTTTTTTTTAACAAATATACGCTGTAAAGTACGAGATAATTTCTAAAAGGGGTACGATGGAGTGTAGCTAAAGGCTTTCTAGCTAGCTAGCTCTTTATAGGATATCTTTAAGTCGTTCACACTCCCAACCTAGCAGACTCTGATATGCTTGCTGCTATTGTGGTCTGGCGCACCTATTTGTAATGCATTAATAGCCAAGTCAAGAGGCAGCAGCATAAACAGCAGCAATTGCAGCTCAACTGAATGCAACAGATTGACATTAAGCTGGCTTGTGACCAGCCAGAGATAGATATAAAGAGAGAGAGGGAGAGACCATTGGCCATGAAGGTGGCAGGCAGCCAGGCAGCCGGGCAGCGTGCTCGATTGAGGATGAAGATGATGCATATGATAAATGGCAAGCTGCACATTAACACTGTGCCACTGGCCTCTGAGCAATACCCAATAATTGGTATTTGGCGTAACATTAAAAGTTAAATTAAGAGTTCAAATTTGGGGATTGCCGAAGATCAACTTTTGAACTTAAGCCCAAGATAGGAGTAAGACCTTAAGAAGCTGATAATACTGATGAAATACTTTCTTTCTTTTGAAATTGAAAAGAAAATGACTTGAATAATATTTCAAAGAATATAAGGCTGAATCTCTCTCTTGATTTTTTGGGGAATTTTCGCAACAGTTCACTGCACCACAATCACTTTAGGGGCTAGCTACAAGGACAAGGAAGTATCATCCTCCGCAGCAGCCAGCTGCTTCAAATTAAGAAATTCCATTTCAAGGAATGAATCATGGCCAAACTTTGCGCAAAATAAGTGTATGCAAATTGTATCTGGCAAATACATGTGACAAACAAAAAAAGCCATTAATTGTGTCTCAGTTGGGCAATATGTGTGCTCATAGAAAACTATGCGATGCGATGCGATGCGAATATGATTCCATTTATGCTTTGAACTTTGCCATTGTCTAGACAAATTAAGCACAGTAACAAATTGATGTGTTGCCATTGGAGCACAATTGTGTGTGTGTTTAAGCACGCGGCGTATGCGCAATAAATGTGTTGTTGTAGTTGTGATAAGCGTCGTCAGCTTGTCTGGTCAGCAGCCAAGACAAGCAGCTGCCAGTGTGTGATGTCATAAGTCAACATCGCAGTTGCCCCAAAAGTCTATTTGATACCAGTGCGTGTGTGTCTGTATGTGTTTGTTCAAGATCTGATCGGAACGGATCGTTAATTAAAATTGCCATCAAAGAAGGAGGAGGCGAAGCAGAGAAAGAGAGAGAGAGAGAGAGAGATGCAAGAGTGCGAGTCCAAGTCCGAGTACTTCATTAGCCACGCAGTTGCCACGCGCACTCAGCTCTCCAATGCTTAATTAATAAATCAACGCGACACTTGCACTCAATGGCCGCAGCAGCAGCAGTATCTACAACAATAACAACATGATGACGATGTTGCTGCTCAAGAGCAGATGTTCAACCCGCTCTGAGATTGTTGCTACGCCACGGCAGACAAATTGACGCGGCATTCCACAGCTGCTGCTGCTGCTGCTGCAAATGTTCTTTCCCCAAAAGTCAAAGTTGCTTATTTGTGGGGGGGATGTTGTGCTAGTGTTAAATATAGATGCTGACCAGTAAGTAGCTGAAGTAACAACTTGCAGACAACATAACGGAAACGGAAATATTTCTAATCGCAGCACATGGATCTATGTGTGGGAGTTGCCCCAAGTTGTGGGCAGCAAGCGAATGAAAATAAGAGCTTAATTCAATTCAGCTGCTTTAATTAGAATAATGTCATCTGAAGTTAAGTTTAATGATTTAATAGATGTCAAGTTGTAGTTGTGTGTTAATGAGAGAAATTCGATTACAAAATCTTGTTCTTAAAAAAAAAAAGTTATTAGCCTGAATAGTTGAGGCACATAAATTCCATTCCATTCATGCTCGAAGTATTCTTATCATACCTCAAATTCAGGAAGTTTCAATCAGCATTCATCTTAGTTCCAAGTACCAGTTGACACACTATAAAAATAACCAAAAGGAAAAACAAAACGAACACACAAACTGTTTTGTTCTATTATTATACGTTTTAGTTATAGGAAGAGCAATTTGATAAAACAGAAAACAGATTTTTCGCTGAATGTTATACGACTTGAACAGATTGTAATTAGATAGTCAGATTTATCAAGTCAATCTATTATTATTCAAAAGAACTGTAAACTTAGTCATCGCAAGCTCAGCGTCAACCGCAGCTGCAGTTTGTTGTTTATTTTTGTACTACAGACATTTATATAGTTAATAACAAAGTTAATCAAGCAAAAATAGCACACACACAGTGTGAGATACGATGCAGGCAGAATGTGATTATTTAATAATTGTGCCAAATGCGCGGCAAAATAATTATTGTAAAGTGCAATAGCGACAGCAACAGCAATAAGAACAACAACCATATCAACAACAATTGCAACAAAAGTGTTTCCATTGTGCTCGAAACAATCAAAAGCTGAGGGAAAACAAATTAATGATAGATTACTTAGACTTTGTATGAACGAAGATAAAATGCTCTGCTAAAAATAAATAAAACAAACAAGTACAAAAATCCTCTAGTTGAGTAAGAACATTATTTAAAAATATATAAACTTAAAAGCACATAATTTTGATGAACTTTTTGTAAACAAAGCTTATTACAGCTTTGCCTCTTGCATTAATAATTTAAGAAATCAACTATAAGAGTATAAAAAGGTACAAAATCACAATTGGGAAAAGTATTTAACAAAGTGTCAGTTATAAATTTTATAAAATTGCAAACTGGGCACGCGTCGCGTTTTAGTTTTTTATTTAGTAGTTGTTGTTAATATTTTAGGTTTCAGTATATTATTGTTGCTAAAACTAAAAATAAAAAATAAATTTACATTTTTAATTGCAATTATCGCTGTCTATTGTTGTTGTTGTTGCTGCTGTTGTCACTATTGTTGCTGCTGCCAGCTACTGTTTGCCTTTGGGGTCTTTAACAATTAAGATGATTTATTAGCATCGCATTCTTATGAGGCGCACAATACAAAACAAAAACAAAATAAACAACAAATATTTATGCTTTATAATAATCATGTTTGAGTATAGTATATATTTGTGTATATAGCAGATAGATAGATATATCATTTGATTTATCACACATATGTTGATGAGAACAGCCATTAAATCAGCACAATTCATCTGGTATTAAAAAGAAGAAGAAAGAAATAATAATGTTGCTGATTTCATAAGACAAACATCATGTTGTTTTTTTTTTTTATGATATAGAGGAAAAAGCTAATTGCTATTTTATGTTTGTCACTTGAGCATAATTTAAAGAATTCTCGTATTTAAATGCAAATAAACGTTAATAAAACGAGTCGTAAAAATTTCATAAGAACATTAAACAGGAAAATCGTAAAAACTGTCTGAAACACTTGTTAAAACAAATTGAAACTATTTCTCTCAAGGTTTCAAAACCCCAATCTCAACTATTACGGCACAACTAGGAAATGTAGATCCATTACGTTAGTGCCAGTGTGTCCAGTTATCACATGATGTTCACCATCTTCCAGTTGCTTGTAGAAATTGTAGCTATCACAATTGCGCAGGATCTCAGCCAGTTCGTCGAGTGTATGGCTGCTTAAATAGTTTTCAATAACACAGCTATCACCAATGGCGCCAGCTGCGTCTGTGGGTCCATCAATGCCATCTGTCCCAGCACTTAAGAAACTGCAACCATTCAAAGTTTCATCACGATGCAACATTTGTGACATAAGCAAAGCCAAATGCTGACTGCGTCCGCCCAGCCCTTGTCCAGTGACCTGTGACAAAGAATACAATATTAAATATTGGAGTTTTGAAGATCATTTAACCTTACCTTAATGACCGGCTCTCCGCCACAGATAAGAAAGAGTGGCGCTTTTGTTTCCATATGCTCTTGAAGCGCTTTTAGAAACGTTTCAAAACTTTTCTCGCCATAAACAAATCTTTCGCCAAGTTGCTGTTGATTGATTGTGTGCTGCTTGAACTCCTGAATGCCGTGCAGCAAACATTGATAATCCGCAGCAACCTTATTAATATCACCCTGAATGGAGCAGCTTAGAACGCAGGCTATGTAGCCAAGTCTTTTGGCTTCCTGCACAGCTGCTGTAGTGGCTATAACATTGCTGCCCACAACAAACACTTTGGCATTATTAGGAGTTTGCTGTTGCTCCTGTTGCTGTTCGTCAAATAACTGCTGCAACTGCTCCGACAGTTCAGGCCACACTTCGTGCTTTTTAAGTATCGCCGCTGCTGACTCGCCGCCTTCATTTGGCTGTACTGTGGGTCCGCTCGCAATCAACTCCAATGGATCACCAACAATATCGCTCAATACAAAGGTGATTAGTGAGTCTGCCTGTTTAGCAGCCTGTGCCAGACGACCACCTTTAACATCCGAGCATGCAATGCGCACTGTGTTAAGCTCCTGAATGCTCGCACCACGTTTCATCAGCTTATCCACAATGGCACGCTTTCCTTCGAGAGTAAGCGGCGCTCTGGGCAGTGGCAACAATGCTGAACCACCGCCAGAGATGAACACAAGAAGCACATCCTTATCAGTCATGCTCTGAGCCAAATTCTTGATTTCCTGCGCTGCTTTAAGAGCCTTCTCATCGGGTAAATTGTTGGCTGCACCTTCGTAAATAACCATCTTTGGGTTAATGGGCTGATTATATTGTTGCAGGCTGTTGAGAGGCACGCTTAAAACACTTCCCGCTGCATACACTCCCAGATCGTGTTGCACTTTGTTGGCCATTGCCAGCACAGCCTTGCCGAAGCCCACAACATGACAGGTTTTCCCTGTTATATCATGCTGTTGTCCATCTAACTTAATGTAGACACGTTGATTCTGCTCCCGTGGTCGCAAATCGTATCTATTGTAGTCCGCAAATATATTGTCCGGATGAACTGCATTGACAGCATACTTAAAGACTTGGCGCATGTGCGTCCAAGCTGGTTTCTTGGACATCTTGTTGAGTTGATCCTCTTAGTAGTTCTAAAAATATACCATTTAATCACATATTTTAATCGAACTGAACTTTTTACTTTACTGATAACTAATATCAGAAATTTTTGCAGAATTTCAAAAGAGAAGAACAAACAGGAATAAATACCTTTTTTGCCTTGTAAGAAGTGTGGACGTCTTTTTGTAGCGCTTTTGGCAATGGAAAAATGTTTACTAACTTATCATAGTTTTTAATCAGCGAACAGGTCAAATTTGTAGGTGAAATGAACTGCTGTTGTTGTGGTTTCCAATCGAATATTCTAAATAGTATTTAGTATTTTAATCAATTTTTAAAAATAAATAAACACAGAAAAATAACAATCAGGCCCAGCAAGAATGAAACTAACCAGCCACAACCAAGGCACAAGCAACTTGTGCCGACACTTCTTGCTTTCAGCTAGCCCGCGCCTGTCTTCTTCTTTCTTCAATATAATCAACAAACCACTCGAACGTGCACGCACCCATAGTACAATCAGTGTGGTCCGATAACAACTTGTTGAACGTGTGCAAAAACACAAAACATTTAAATAAACTAAAAATGACAACAAACTTTTATTAGAGGTGGTCTAAATGCCGCAAGTGATGTGTGTCTCTATTCGTGCTTAGTGATAATTGTCATCGCAGCTATCGTTAAGTATCGTATGAAAACATTTATGTCAGCGCACAAAAGCTGATAACTTTAGCAGTTACACCATCACGGCAGACGAACAAAAGGTGGCGCTAGCAGTTCGCACGGATAAGTAATTCGTTCACATATCCAAAGTGTCATTCTTTATTGACCCAAATAGCAACCACACACAAAATGTGCGAATTAATAATAATACTGCTGTTGCTGTTGCTGCTGCTGCTGCTGCCGGTACAGGTGCTTGCCGTGTGGGTGCTTACATATGTATGCACCAAACTCAATTTCTTTGAGCCAAAAAAAGCTGATCTAACGTTTTTGATAGGGTTACGCCTTTCGGAAGTTTAAATAGCGGTTACTTTCGCTGTTTGGCGCACAGTTCGTTTAGAAGCTTGTCAACATGACGACGACGCTGCTCTTGCTGCTGGGTAGGTTTTTCAATGGAAGTTTTTAATTAAAATTTACAAGGAAAATTCTGAGTTTAGCTGGATTCTGTGGCATTTCTGCGAATCCACTGCTAGGACTTGTGGATCCTGCCTGTTTTGTGGCCAGCAGCGTTGAGTGTCCCAATTCGAATGTGACCTTCTGGCTGTACTCGAAGTGGGTTAAAAAGCAAATAAATATTTATATGCTGCTTTAAAGCATGTCTTTCGCCTTTCTTCTAGCTCCACTCGCGATTCACCAGTGCGGTTAAGTCCGCTTGATCTCAATCCTTGGGACTTTCAACCTCCACGTCCTGTCAAGATTTTACTTCATGGCTATACAGGACATCGTGACTTTGCTCCCAACAATCACATTCGACCTGCTTTATTGGATAGTGAAAATGTCTATGTGATCTCCATTGATTATGGTCCACTTGTTCGTTATCCTTGCTATATACAGGCAGTAAGGAATCTTCCTTTGGTCAGCAAATGTCTAGCACAGTTGATCAACAATCTCTTGGAAAGAGGCATTGTAAAAAATGAGTTGCTCCATGTGATTGGTTTCAGTTTGGGCGGTCAAGTTGCCGGGCAGACTGCCAACTATTTGAAGAGGAAACTAAAACGTATCACAGGATTAGATCCTGCCAAACCTTTGTTCATCTTAAGCAGCGATACGGGACGTTTAGATGCCAGCGATGCAGAGTTTGTGGATGTGATACACACGGATACATTGGGCAGGGGCATGATGCGACCCATGGGACATGTGGATTTCTATCCTAACTTTGGACCCCTTCAACCTGGCTGCATGGAGGAGAATCCCAGTGATCCGGGCAGCTGTAATCATGAGCGTGCGCCACGCTTCTATGCCATGTCCATCAATTCCACATTGGGTTTCTGGGGTCGCCAGTGCTCAAGTTGGTTAATCTATCTCTTTGGACTCTGCTCCACTCGTGCGCCGCAAGCTCTGATGGGCTATCATGTATCGGAAGAGCTTAATGGCTCATATTTCCTGAAGACACTCAGTGATCCACCTTATGCACTGGGCAAGCTAGAGGAGGCGGATAATAGCAACTATTTGGCCAAGTTCCGTTTAAATCAAATGCACAATGAAATCGAAAATCATTTCGAACCGGAGCTAAGTGAGCCCTTACCAGAGTTAGATAACAACAATCTGGATACCGATGAGCTGGAGAAACAATTGATCTGGCAGGAACAGGAATCACTCGATGAGCCTCTCTTCTAAGCCTAATTGTGATAAAATGTGCAGTACGACCTCGCTCTACGCAACCTTTTAAAACTTCGCCAACAGCGAAATATGAGTTGGTTGCAAAAACATTTAATTATATTTATACATTTAAATGAAATTCGATTTATGGTCAAAGTCCATGTTAAATTTTTGTGACAAAAACTCGACTTGGGCATTGGTCAAAATCTTTCGACTTCCATAACTTGGGTAAAACTGACCCGATTTTCAAAAGCAATACCTTGAAACTCATGATTTGACCCCTAGAATAAAACTGCATTTAAGTTAAGACATTTAAATGAAGTTCGAATTTTTATCAAAATCCATGTTATATGTTAGTGACCAAAAATTGACTTGGGCATTGGCAAAACCTTTCGACTTCCATAACTTCCTCAAAACTGAACCGATTTTCAAAAGCAATAGCTTAAAAGTCATGGTTTGGCGTCTAGAATAAAACTGCATTTGAGAAATTACATTTAAATAAAATTCGATTTTTGGTCATATTCATGTTAAAATTTTATGACCAAAAATTGACTTGGGCATTGGTAAAAATCTTTCGACTTCCATAACTTCGGCAAAACTGAACCGATTTTCAAAAGCAATAGCTTAAAAGTCATGGTTTGGCGTCTAGAATAAAACTGCATTTAAGAAATTACATTTAAATAAAATTCGATTTTTGGTCATATTCATGTTAAAATTTTATGACCAAAAATTGACTTGGGCATTGGTAAAAATCTTTCGACTTCCATAACTCTGGCAAAACTGAACCGATTTTCAAAAGCAATAGCTTAAAAGTCATGGTTTGGCGTCTAGAATAAAACTGCATTTAAGAAATTACATTTAAATAAAATTCGATTTTTGGTCATATTCATGTTAAAATTTTATGAACAAAAATTGACTTGAGCATTGGTAAAAATCTTTCGACTTCCATAACTTCCTCAAAACTGACCCGATTTTCAAAAGCAATAGCTTAAAAGTCATGGTTTGGCGTCTAGAATAAAACTGCATTTGAGAAATTACATTTAAATAAAATTCGATTTTTGGTCATATTCATGTTAAAATTTTATGACCAAAAATTGACTTGGGCATTGGTAAAAATCTTTCGACTTCCATAACTCCGGCAAAACTGAACCGATTTTCAAAAGCAATAGCTTAAAAGTCATGGTTTGGCGTCTAGAATAAAACTGCATTTGAGAAATTACATTTAA
>JARNME010000029.1:7872597-8039947 GCA_030179655.1 Scaptomyza flava | reverse complement strand
AAAACTGCATTTGAGAAATTACATTTAAATAAAATTCGATTTTTGGTCATATTCATGTTAAAATTTTATGACCAAAAATTGACTTGGGCATTGGTAAAAATCTTTCGACTTCCATAACTCCGGCAAAACTGAACCGATTTTCAAAAGCAATAGCTTAAAAGTCATGGTTTGGCGTCTAGAATAAAACTGCATTTGAGAAATTACATTTAAATAAAATTCGATTTTTGGTCATATTCATGTTAAAATTTTATGACCAAAAATTGACTTGGGCATTGGTAAAAATCTTTCGACTTCCATAACTTCGGCAAAACTGAACCGATTTTCAAAAGCAATAGCTTAAAAGTCATGGTTTGGCGTCTAGAATAAAACTGCATTTGAGAAATTACATTTAAATAAAATTCGATTTTTGGTCATATTCATGTTAAAATTTTATGACCAAAAATTGACTTGGGCATTGGTAAAAATCTTTCGACTTCCATAACTCCGGCAAAACTGAACCGATTTTCAAAAGCAATAGCTTAAAAGTCATGGTTTGGCGTCTAGAATAAAACTGCATTTAAGAAATTACATTTAAATAAAATTCGATTTTTGGTCATATTCATGTTAAAATTTTATGACCAAAAATTGACTTGGGCATTGGTAAAAATCTTTCGACTTCCATAACTCTGGCAAAACTGAACCGATTTTCAAAAGCAATAGCTTAAAAGTCATGGTTTGGCGTCTAGAATAAAACTGCATTTAAGAAATTACATTTAAATAAAATTCGATTTTTGGTCATATTCATGTTAAAATTTTATGACCAAAAATTGACTTGGGCATTGGTAAAATCTTTCGACTTCCATAACTTCCTCAAAACTGACCCGATTTTCAAAAGCAATAGCTTAAAAGTCATGGTTTGGCGTCTAGAATAAAACTGCATTTGAGAAATTACATTTAAATAAAATTCGATTTTTGGTCATATTCATGTTAAAATTTTATGACCAAAAATTGACTTGGGCATTGGTAAAAATCTTTCGACTTCCATAACTTCGGCAAAACTGAACCGATTTTCAAAAGCAATAGCTTAAAAGTCATGGTTTGGCGTCTAGAATAAAACTGCATTTGAGAAATTACATTTAAATAAAATTCGATTTTTGGTCATATTCATGTTAAAATTTTATGACCAAAAATTGACTTGGGCATTGGTAAAAATCTTTCGACTTCCATAACTCTGGCAAAACTGAACCGATTTTCAAAAGCAATAGCTTAAAAGTCATGGTTTGGCGTCTAGAATAAAACTGCATTTGAGAAATTACATTTAAATAAAATTCGATTTTTGGTCATATTCATGTTAAAATTTTATGACCAAAAATTGACTTGGGCATTGGCAAAATCTTTCGACTTCCATAACTCTGGCAAAACTGAACCGATTTTCAAAAGCAATAGCTTAAAAGTCATGGTTTGGCGTCTAGAATAAAACTGCATTTAAGAAATTACATTTAAATAAAATTCGATTTTTGGTCATATTCATGTTAAAATTTTATGACCAAAAATTGACTTGGGCATTGGTAAAAATCTTTCGACTTCCATAACTTCGGCAAAACTGAACCGATTTTCAAAAGCAATAGCTTAAAAGTCATGGTTTGGCGTCTAGAATAAAACTGCATTTGAGAAATTACATTTAAATAAAATTCGATTTTTGGTCATATTCATGTTAAAATTTTATGACCAAAAATTGACTTGGGCATTGGTAAAAATCTTTCGACTTCCATAACTCTGGCAAAACTGAACCGATTTTCAAAAGCAATAGCTTAAAAGTCATGGTTTGGCGTCTAGAATAAAACTGCATTTGAGAAATTACATTTAAATAAAATTCGATTTTTGGTCATATTCATGTTAAAATTTTATAAACAAAAATTGACTTGGGCATTGGTAAAAATCTTTCGACTTCCATAACTTCCTCAAAAGTTACCAGATTTTCAAAAGCAATAGCTTAAAAGTCATGGTTTGACCCCTTAAATAAAACTGCATTTAAGAAATTACATTTGAACAAAATTCGATTTTTGGTCAATTTTCATGTTAAAATTTTATGACAAAAACTCGACTTGGGCATTGGTACAAATTTTCGACTGCCATAACTTGGGCAAAACTGACCCGATTTTCAAAAGCAATTTCCTAAAAGTTATGTTTTGACCCCTAGAATTGAGCTGTGTTGTTTTTGAGAACTCGTTTAAGTTTGTCTTTTTCAAAAATATATTTAATTTGAGCTCTAAAATGCAAGTGAAAAGTTCTTTAATTAAAATTAATGGAAAAATTTAAGCATAAACAACATTTTGTTTCAACGACTAACCACAATTTACAATATGAGTGAATTAGTTGTAAGTTATTCAATACAATTTTTTATTTAACTACTAGTGGACCCCGACAACGTGTTGCTGTGGTGCTGTTTGACGTCTACTGTATGAATAAAGAGCACATGATATTCTCGTTGATCGTCTTTGCTGTTTAAATATTGTTGAGGTAATAATGACAAATGATACAAAGTAAGAAATATCATTACTGTTTAAATATTTGCGAGATAATAATGACAGATAATACAATGTAATCGTAAAAAGTGGGAGTTGCAAATATTTATTGTTTCCAAAACCATCCCGTGCGTCATCACAATAATTCACCAAAATTTCATCAAAATCGGTTCGCCGGTTTCAGAGTCAATAAAGGACATACAGACAAACATTCATTTATATTTATACATAGATAAATCAAATATGTAAACAGGTGGACTCTTTGATAAGATCACTTGGTAAATAATCCAAATTAATTCTATAGCTTCTCTAAACAAATAAACAAGCTTTGTAATAACAGTTTACTACAAAGTATAATTCGTTCAACAGACATCTTTTAACGCTTGTTTAAACACTATTTGAGCATATAAATAGATGCAACTGTTGATAAGTCAACAAATAATATTTTGTTCATTCATAATATAATAAAAAGCGGAAACTTTTGCACTTTCATTCCAAATTAGATTGTGTTAAGATGAAGTCGAAATCGCCGACGCTGTTTTCCTTACTTGGTAAGATTGTTTCTGACAATAAATGTTATAAACTAAGGATTATTTTCTTTGTTAGTTGCTGCACTGGTCTTGGGACTTGTAGATGCTGATTCCTGTTTTGTGGTCCACGATCAAAAGTGTCCCAATGAAAATGTTACCTTTTGGCTGTATTCAAGGTGAGAAGCATAGGCAATTATAGGTAGCTTGCGAATAGGTTCAACCACTCTTCTTCATAGATCCACTCGAGATGCACCTGTTGTGTTAAATCCACTTGAACTTCGAGATTCGGATTTTCAACCTAAGCTTCCAATAACAATTCTCATACATGGCTATACAGGTGATCATATCAATGCACCGAATGATATAATTCGACCCGTTTTATTGGATAAGGAGAACGTCTATGTGATATCCGTTGATTATGGACCACTTGTGCGCTATCCTTGCTATACCGAGGCTGTTAAGAACGTCCCAGCAGCCAGCAGATGTCTTGGTCAGTTGATTAATAAGCTTGTGGAACGCCAACTTGTTGATCAAGAGTCGATCCATGTGATTGGCTTTAGTTTGGGCGGTCAGGTTGCCGGGCAAACGGCTAACTATGTGACGAAGAAACTTAAACGCATCACGGGACTAGATCCTTCCAAGCCCTTGTTTGTAAGAGCCACCAAGGAGAGATTTTTGGATAAGGGGGACGCGGAGTTTGTGGATGTTATACACACGGATCCTTTGGGAAGAGGCCAGCTGCGATCGGTAGGACATGTGGATTTCTATCCTAACTTTGGAGTACTTCAACCTGGATGCCAGCGGGATTATCCCATACAGCCGGGCACTTGCAATCATATTCGAGCGCCTTATTTTTATGCCGAGTCCATTAGCTCTCCAAAGGGATTTTGGGCACGCAAGTGCTCTAATTGGTTGTTATATCTGCTTAAATCGTGTCCGAATGATGAAAACCTTGTTCTGATGGGCCACAATGTGTCAAAGGAAACGCGAGGCACTTACTTTTTAACTACGGACAATAAGCAGCCTTATGCCTTAGGAAAAGAGGGGCAAGTTGATAATGTTATTTTGGCGGATTTGCAGTTCAGTCAAACCGAGCGCTTTAAGAATTATGAGTTGGAGTTATTGAAACCCACTGACGATCTGAAAGAAAACGATGTGCAGCGCATTCCAGTGGAATATAAATTGAATTTTGAGGAGAAGGCTGCAAGAAATGTTTATTGGTTAAAAAATCATTTCGGATGTGGGTCAAAGAAATAAAAAATTGACGTCAACCCTTTGAAAATTAACAAGCTTTACAATAAAAGATAACAGCAAATAATCCTTTTAACGCTTTTCGTGCTTATCCAAAGAAACAAATGTAGATAAACATGATTGAAATTAGTTTTCTATACCGAGAGGGTTCCAATGCCCTTGAAAAGGCGAAGATAGAGAGAGAACTCAGTTGCATTATCAACTTGCAAAACTAATTTCTAGCCCGCACATTAATGCTTGACAACTAAACAATAAGCCTAACCTTGAGCTAGAACTTCAAATGCTTGACTTCTTATCAGCTCAACTTCATAGGGGTGCTCATTTCTCATGCAGTTTTCAATGTTATGTCAAGCAAATTTAATAGAATTAACACTAGAGACGGTGTGCAAAGCTCTCTTGGGTTGGGTGTCGCAATGTTCGAATATCGAACTAACGTAATACTCCCACTGCTACTCATACTCTGGATATTCATTAGAAATAGTGAAGCCCAGCTGCAATTGCGACAATTTTTACCCGAGCTGTGTGTATTTGCCGAAGACAAGTGTCCCAATTCTCGTATTGGCTTTTGGCTATATACCAAGTAAGTTGTAGATAACTGATCGTTAGTTATAGTTTTAATTCGTATACTTAAAGCAACAGTCGAGCTGAGCCCATTCTGCTGGATCCACTTAATCTCTCAGCTGAACTATTCGAGCCACGTTTCCCACTTAAAATACTCATTCATGGCTTCATTGGCAATCGCAGTCTGACACCCAATCTGGAGGTGAGAGATGTGCTATTGCAGACTCAAGCCGTCCATGTCATATCTGTCGATTATGGCAGCTTGGTACGCTGGCCCTGCTATTATCCGTGGTCGGTGAGGAATGCGCCAGTTGTGTCCAAGTGTTTGGCACAGTTTATTGACAATCTTTTAGCTGCTGGAATCTATGAACGAAAGCAGATTCATTTGATTGGCTTCAGTTTGGGTGCCCAGGTAGCTGGCATGGTTGCCAACTATGTAAAGGAACCACTTGCACGGATTACAGGATTAGATCCAGCTGGACCTGGTTTTATGACCAATTTGCGAAAGGATAAACTTGATAACAGTGATGCAGACTTTGTGGATGTGATACACACAGATCCTTTCTTCTTTTCCATGCTTCCTGCCATGGGTCATGTGGATTTCTATCCAAATCTCGATGAGTTCAACCAAAGGGGTTGCAGCTATGTTAATCAATGGCGTTTCTATAATTGCAATCATTATAGAGCTGCTGTCTACTATGGAGAGTCTATTATTAGCCAGAAAGGTTTTTGGGCTCAACAATGCGGTGGTTGGATGCAATATTTCTCCCAACGTTGTGGTCTTTATTCGGATATACCCAATACACAAATGGGTTACTTTGTCTCACAGAAGTAGGTTGAGGCTTTTATTTTGATACTCTTAAGCTTATTTATTGTTCTTTTCTATGCAGCGCATCTGGTTCCTACTTTCTCAGCACAAATGAGGCAGCTCCATTTGCCAAAGGACCGTTGGTTGATGTGATAATTGAGGTGGCAGAGGTTTGATTACATTTTGAGATATCTAGTTTTTTGATTTTAGCAAAACAAAAAACAGCTGTTGATAAAGATTAGTACATACCTATACATATGATTTTTTTTGTATTTAGGAACAGCCCCACTTATTGTCAGCACTTAAAAAGCTTTCACTTAACAGAGTAAGCTTTTTTTCGTTTGTCTCGCATGCTCTACAAACTTTTTCGGCTCAACGAAAACGAAACCGAAACCGAAAATCAAAAACCAAAAAACGAAAGACTTAAGACACGAACGTGTGCTTTAGTTGCTCGCCAGCGCGCAAACAAAGCGCACGTCTTTAGCGTCATATCGTTTGTTTGGCAATAGCCTTCACCAAGCAGCACGTGCGTCACGTCATTTACTGCCGCCTTCGTCACCCGCGCCTGCTCGTGTGAAAGCGCCAAGATCAAGTGTTGCACAAATAGTGGATTTCTGTTACTGTTGTTGTTGTTTGGGCGTTTCGCGCGTGCCCGCTAATTTTAACATACTCGTGGCATCCGGCAGTATGCCTCAACAGCGTCGCCAACTTGTCGTGCATTGAGTTTGAAAATCGAGAGTGTTGTGTGCAGAGAGTCCAATGACCAGCAACGGTTGCCGCCGGTGCACATATATATATATAAACTAAAATCAAAACAAATACTAACGCGCCGCAAATTGCATTTCTTTTTCGAATTCAAAAAACCTTGACCCACAACGAGCAAATATTCAAACTGACCCAATAAATTCCATTAAAAGTTTTATTAAATAATTGTGTTTTCAAAAATGTTATTTGATTGCGTACACCGTAAGCGGGAATTTCTGGGAATCGGCTCAACTTTGTGGTTGCTGCTCAGCTTTAATGTTTTGAATGTGGATTTTGCCGGTTCGTTTTCTTTATTTTTGGGTTACATACAGTGCTAAAAAGAAATCAGTGTTAAGTTAAACTTTTACTTTCGCCCTGGCTGCTTGGCACCTTTACGAGTATTTTAGTTATTACTTGTTGTTTTTCTTCTTTTTTTTTGTCGTATTTTTCGTTTTTTTGACCATGCTTGAATGTTTTTGTTGCTTTCTTCTGATTCGGCGTTGTCATCGCGATCTGTGATTGGGGTAAAGGTGTGTCCAGTTTTGTTGTCACTCAAAAATTTGCCTCAACTGCATAATTAATTGCACAACTCACTGCGTTAGGCCATCGAAATTTCCAATGGCAATGGCAACCTTGCTTCATATTGCCAGCAACAATATTTTGATTTTATAATTTTATTTATGCTGTGACCATTGAACAACTTAAAGGTTGATGCTCTCCACAGCACGTACTCTTACAGCAATAACAGCAGCAGAAGTAATCGCAACAAACGCCAGCTTATTACTGTTTATAACTACTTATTTGTTAAGCCAACAATGGAACGTCTGCTTTTTGTCGGTGCTCAGGTCGAAAAGTGGTCAAAATTAGGCACACTGAACAAAATTTAAAATTTGTGTGTTTATGGCTTGGCAACCGCAAGAAAATTATAAAAACAAAAAAAAAGGCGAAAGTATTATGTAAACAAAAACTCAAAACCAAAAATATGCATATTAAAAAACTGAATACCATAAAATAAAAATACATTTTAACCTGTTTTTTCACACAAATCTTGTTGGAAAAAGATACAAATGCATCAGTAACTTCTTTCCTAATCAATATATAGAAATAATTTCAAAAGTTAACTTACTTTGAAACCACTGTGCAATGGGTCACTTGTCAAAAAGCTTATGTCTCTTTTACCACACAAACTTTAACTTTGCTGTTATTGTTATTATCGCTGTCATCGATGTTTATTGCTACAAGCTTTTTTTTCAACTTTGTTACGCATATCTTTGGCTCATCCAAAACAAAAGATATAACAACAAACTTAAAAAAGAAAACAAAGCACAAACGTACGTTTAAAATATGCCTCATCATTGTCAAGTTGCCTTGTTGGGTGACAGATGTCAAACTGTTGTTGTTGTAGCTGCTGCTGCTGCTGCTGCTGCTGCTATTGTTGTACCAGTTAACTAATTGGCTGCCTGTTGCTACTTAACCTAGTGAAGCTACCGTTCAACTGCAGGCTCAGTAACTTGTTCATCTATGATAATCATACAAATGTTTATTTTACATCTTTTAATTATATATCTTTTACTTAATGCACCTTGACACCCTTTGATGCTGCTGCTTTTGGTTTTTTTTCGCAATATTTCGCAATTGTTGCTGCTCATATTTATGATGCGTGCCATTTGGTTGTGTGTGTGGGGGTTTGTCAAAGGTGCCATGCCACTGAGTGGCGTTCTGGCTAATGGTACGTAAGCGCATTGCAAAAGTTCGTGTGATCATGGCAAGCATAAAGATCTGATGGCCAAAGTCAAGTGAATGACTTTTTGTTAGTTTCGCAGTGCAGCTGAGGTTGAAGTTAATTAAGGATTGTTTAATGAAAGTAATTTCGGCCTTAAACCATTTTTAAGGTCAGAGCATTGGCCTAAAGAATTTAATTGTTGTAGTCAGTCAGCTTATTAAATATCTAAATTGGCATTAACGACTGTAGCCTTCAATTGTGGAAATTGTAGAAGTCGAAATCTAAATCGAAAACTAATTAACAAACTAAAGAGCATTATTCTAGAGGTTTAACCTCTATTGCGAAGGTTTCGCTTTCAACAATCGTATTTATTTTTGGCAAAGTTATGTTATTCGACTTCAAAACAATTTATTTTTATACACTGGAAGTAATTCAAATTGATTAATTGCACGCATTTAGTTGTGTTTTCTTTTAATAGCTGGCAGCTGGCAATTGTAATCAAAATATCGAATTAAAGTTCAAAAGGTTCATAAAAGTAACGATTTTAATCAACTTTCCATCAAGTTCATGCTAAATTCGTTATTGTTATTAAGCCTCCATCTCTCAACGCTATGAAAACAAAATAAACACAAAAAAAAAACTCGAATGATTTATGGCAAACAATTTGAAGGAAAAACCGCAGACACAAAAACCTATAAAAACACTTAAACAAGCGATGAAATGAGCGAAGAGAAGAAAGATAGAGAGAGAGAGAGAGAGACAGCAGCAAAACAACAATAGCAATAACAACATAAGAAAACTTTAACAACAACAATAAACATCTTTCACTTACTTACAAACCAAACACGAATCAACCGAAATGATGAGCACGTCTCAAGTATTGTTGCTTTGAATTTTGTTGTTATTGTTGCTGCTGTTGTTGTTGTTGTTGTTTCTCGTCCGCTTGTGTCTTCCGCATTTAGCTTTGAACGCTTCCGTTTTTAGGCTTTCTGGAACGATTTAAGCCTTTGCGTTTTTATTCGATATTTATTTCCATTTGACTTTTCCGGCGTGCTGCCAAAGCGTCATTTTATTTCGACACAAATTTTCCCCAAAAAACAAATCCAAAAAAAAAAAACGCACTTAATTGGTATTCGTAATGTAAACAGTTGAGTCCAAGTACATGTTCAAGCCAACTTACATAAGCCACAAGCCAAGCAAAGCGTGGCGATTGTGAAAAGAGTTTTAACTAAAACTCAAGCGAATAACAGCAAAAAAAAAAAAAGAGAAGCAATTGAGGCAGAAAATCCGACTCGGCCCATTGGTAATTGTATGTGGGGGAGGGCGTGGAAGTATGTTTCCTCTGTCAGCCGGTCAACATGCTGACTGACATAATGCTTGGACTTTGGCTTGTTGCATGTTCAAAATTTGACATAAAAGCACTATGACAACATGTCATATGAAAAGATGCAAAGATAATTTTAACCAGCCAGCCTCAACTTATCCAACTAATTTTGTGTTCACTGTGCCATGAGGTGAGCGGTTTGTTTTACTTTGTATTGCCTTATGCCCTAAAAGGCGCGCTGCTTACTCAAACTCATCTCTGATTGTCGATCAGAGTCAGTTAAGCCAAGTTGCAATCGCAAAAAAAGTTAGTAGACCGGTTGCCATGCAACCAATTATTACTATTGCAACATCAAGCAGCTGGTTTAGCATCTAAGCGGCTAAACAAGTGGGCCAATTGGCCAGCTAATTATTAATCACACCGAAGGCCGATTCTTAATGTATGCGAAATTTTAATGAACCCATAAAAATTCATATCGCATGTAAATTTTTGTGCGTAAGACTTTGAATGCTTTAACAAGTGCTGGCTATTTTTATGGTTCCTAAGATTTGAGAAATAATATGAACGAAAGCACAAAGAACAATTGTTGCTCACACTTTAAATACTAATATAAAATACATTCAAGGAAATGCACATTTATATTAACATTCAGTTCGAAAATAATTTCGGATGAGCTCATTGAATATTGGGTTTTCCTTATGATGCCATGAATCATACATATAAAACATATAATAATGGTACACAACGCCCAGTTATGTCACGTTGCGCTTTTGTGTGTTAAAAATAGCAACTCAACACTAACCACAACAACAAAACGAGTCTCGTGGCAAACTTCCGTTTTTGTGCGCATTTTATCTGACTTTTACTTTTGCCACAATTGAAGAAATGTTGCAGCAACCTCAACTGACTTCAAATGCTTGCAAATGTTGCAAATGCAGTCGCATGACATTTGCCGCAAATCGCCAACATTCAATGTCGCCAGCAAACAGCAAACAGCAGCAGCAGGCCAACCAGCTTATGTAATTTGGCTTAACAAACTTGTTTAGCCAGCTTGCCGGGCCGAGCTAAAAGGTGGAGTTTGGAGTTTGTAGGCGCCTGTGGTGTTAAAAGTTGGCGCCAACTGATTGCACTAAGAAATAAAATGATTTAAGGCATTACAAAAATTGTTGGAACCTAGTTGAAGCTTTTCATATTTATTTTGTTAAATATTTACAGCAAACAATCATCCTTATTTTATTATTTATTTAACACTAACTAACTCTTTATTTTACAGCTGGTCAAAATGCCGCTGTTGTGGCTGCCGCTGTTGCCGCTGGCCAAAATCAATCGCAGGTTTATGTAACGGATTCTTGCCTTGAGAAACCCTATCGCTGTCCGCATCCAAAGATTCAATTTTATTTGTACACGCGAAGAACGCAGGAGAACCCAGAATTCATAAACGTTCTCGATGCGAACTCACTTTACTATACCCACTTTAACCCGCGGCATCCCACCAAGATTGTCATTCATGGCTTTGGCGGTGGTCGCATGTTGAGTCCCAGTCCGGATTTGAGAGAGGCGTATTTCACTTTGGGCGAGTACAATATCATTATTGTGGATTATAGCAATGCAGTTAAGGAACCATGTCTCAGCCAAATGGAATGGTCACCACGCTTTGGCAGCCTCTGCATCTCACAATTGGTCAAGTATCTGGCCAGGCATCCACGCGGTGTTCAGCCGGATGATCTGCATTTTATTGGCTATAGTGTGGGTGCGCATATAGCTGGACTGGTGGCGAACTATCTGAAGCCGGAAGAGGGTAAAATTGGTCGCATAACAGCATTGGATCCGACGATATTCTTCTATGCGGGTGCAAACAACTCGCGAGATCTGGACACTAGTGATGCCCACTTTGTGGATGTTGTGCATACGGGTGCTGGTATCCTGGGGCAGTGGCATTCTAGTGGACACGCTGACTTTTATGTCAATGGAGGCACCAGGCAGCCAGCCTGCGTGGGATCTGCAACTTTGTTTCGTAAGTAAACATAAAATTATACAAATATTCCGTCCAATATATTAATTTTTTTTTTTAAACTGTTTCCAGAAACCTTGGCCTGTGATCATACCAAAGTGACGCCGTACTTTATTGAATCGATAACATCCACAAAGGGCTTCTATGCGGGACCCTGTCCGAACTTATTCACCTATCTGATAGGCTGGTGTGAGCCCAAGGATTCGGAGTATGTGCTCATGGGCGAGCATTGTTCGACCAAGTAAGTAACACTCTCAAATTGTAAAACTAACGAACTTTACTAATAATTCCTAATAAGGGCGCGTGGCAACTATTATGTGACGACGAACGCAAAGGCGCCCTTTGCTCGAGGCTTTCCCGGCAAGGGGCGATCCAATGGGGAATACCAAGGCGTACGGCGTTGAGGATGCTCTTGAACGTAGTAGTTGTAGCACTCTTGTGATTTTAGTTTGTTGTTTCCTAATAATGTATTTGTATTTATTTGCATTGTGTTTTGTAAGTTTTTATGTTTGCCGCCATCGTCGTTGGGAATCTTTCGTTCTGAAGTAGTAAAGTTCCCAGCTAAAACTCTTCGCGCCTTGTACAAATCTAAATCTAATCATTAAGTTGTAAGACGACGCTGCTGGAATTCGTAATAAAATCTAATGTAGTTAACATAAAAGCAAACGACTAATGCAATTTTGTTGGCATAATTTGTTAACATGTTTTTTTTTATTGAATTCCAAATACATTTTTCTTTTGTTTAGGTATAACTTGTTAAGCCTTTATATGTACTCGTATATTGTTGTAGTTTCGTATAGTCGCTTCTGAATGATGGGGCTTAGTTTTTTGACAAAAGTGAAATCCAATTAAAGTATTTTATAACACAATGAATTATTATTGATTTTTGGTGGTAAATTTTTGCAATTGAATGATGTCAGTATACATTTATAGTCGATATATATATATATATATATTAAATACCATTTATACTAGATCATTAAATTATACAACATGGGCGGGTGTTGCCAGAAAAGGGAGCTTGATTTCTTTAGTTATTACATATACATACAGATTTGAATTTCCTTTTGTTTTCTAATTTTATACATTTACTAATTCTTCAACACAACACACACAAAAAAGAGCACAACTAGAAATTAAAATATTTATACATAGAATAAATAAATTGAAAATTAACCTTTCCATTAGTAATATGTTGCTAGTGTTGATTTTAGAAAGGCGAGTTTAGGTAATTTTACACATAAATGAATAAGTTATGAGCTAGTTTCTTTTTGTGCGTCTATATTTCTGAACAATAAGTGAGTTTATTAATATTACTTCTTAGCTATAAGAAGTATTTATCATAATTGTTATGCACTTAATGACACATTCAAGTTGCAGTACCCTAGTTCTAACCGGTTCATGCTCAATTAATGAAATTAATGATATAACTGTGCTTGCCAGTTATTATATTAATAACATCTTCTTTTTTTTGTATTTTACACTTAAATTACTCACAAAAGCATTTAATGATGGCGTTTAGCTAGGTTTGTTTTCATATTTACAGACTGTTGGGTCATATGTTTAATTATTTCGTAAGTATTTTATAATGTGAATTTATTTTTTTGGCTAAGGTTTAGTTTTATATAGTTAAGAACAAAAAAACACTGTGGCTTTTGGTTAACATACTTGTTATTATTGTCCACACAGCCTTGAGAGCTTATCGAGTCTCTCAAAATGAAAACAAAACTTAAATCATATTGCTAATGACAATTGAGAGCCTCGTTAATGTTCATCTCTCCTGTCAAGAACTTGATATTGGTTATAAGAACACGCCTATACATATTTATTTTGTTTATAATAACTACATAATTGTGAGCTTTTCTCTTTATATATATGCCATTTTGTATATACACCGTTCGATTTGAATAACTCTAATATTACACATACGCCCCAATGGCCACAAATTTTATATAATAGTTTTAAAACATCAAACTTTGCAATCATATAATATTATTATTTTGTTTTTAGTATTAACAAAGCTTATTTAACTAGGTATTGTCGCTTTCACAAGCAGTTTGTTGTTGTCTCCTGTTAAAGGGATATTGAGCAAACACAAGTTGGTATTTGATAAATTAGTTAGCATATAGATATAAGTTTGAGTAGTATAAGTCATTAGCTAAAATTAAGCTCGACTGACCAATCAACATGTATATATTACTAATCAATAACATTTAAAATTTATGTGATTTATTTTTGTAGTTTACGCTCTAGATATTTATTAAAGTTATGCAAATTATTTATATATAAGTACATATATATAATATTCGCTGCTCTGTACAAATTACGGTATAAGAATTGACTCTTTTAGTTAGAAAATTTTCACATATTTTTAATACATAGTGATTTAATTGTGAATTATTTGTTACATTTCTGTACTCTTCTAAGTTTAATTAATTTTTGTTATTAATATATAATACAATGAATACTTTTCTGTGGTTATATAAGTTCTACAGTTTGCGGGCAAAGTAAGTACGTCTATACACAAATTTAAATAATGCTTTGAACCTAGAAACAAAAATAATACTAAAAGAAAGTCATCATTTAAGGTGCAATAACAAATTATAATAAGAAGTGCGCAACGAAAATTATTCAAAGTGCATATAAAAACAAAAATAGAAAATAGAATTTATAAAAGATTCACTATTTCTTATGCGATTTTATGTACAGTTATAATCTAATTTTAATGTGCTTTTTATATATGATTTGAGTAAAGGTGACAAAAAGTTGTGCTATTTTTATTGAAGAGCTTTACTGAGCTTTCAAAACTTATAAAAACAAAGTTAAATTTAATGTGCGATAAGAAGAAAATTAGTGAAAACAAGTATAACAACAATTCATAGAACAAGATTTTATAGAAAACGTTTGTTAAGGCCCAGCAGAGCTCCCCAATAAATTGATTATTTAGTTTGTGAATGTAAAACATTAAGATTATTTCGAAGATCATATGAAGACCAATTCTGAGGTTATTGGCATCTAACGATAGAGCTACTTATAAGTCTAGTTGAATATTTATATAATTTATGCTATGCCCTGATCAGATCGTGCTTAGTCAAAGCATAATATATATAGATAAGTTTAACATAACTAACTAAACTGAATTTTTATAAGTGTACGATTTATATTTATATAATGTTAATAAGTTATATTCTTATGCAATGTTTAATGCTTATCATTCGCGGCGAACATCAACAATTGGTATTTATGTTTTGTTTTCTTTTTGATTAAAATGTGCTAATGCTTAGATATAAATGACATTTAGAGCCGGTTGCTTATCATACACAGAAGAATATCATCAACGGTAATAAAACTTGCAGTTTTCACTTTTGCATAGTTAACAACAATTTTTTGCTATATATATATATATGTATGTATATATGTATAATATGTATCTATATAGATATAGTTTAGTAATTATTTATAATAATGTTTCATAACGGTTTTGAGACGTAATTATGTGCCTGGCTTATGTCTGTTTCTTTTTTAATGATATACACAAATGTAAAATATTAGAATATGTTTAATTTTTTGCTAAATTTCGTATGATTTGCATATAATATTTTTATCTTTTGTTGCTGGAGCTTGTAAATAGAAGTTTCGCGAAAGCGACGCTTAAAAGTAGGCTATAGATTTGTTGTGTGATTTGTGTTTTTTGTTTGTTTGTATATGTTTGGCGCCAAGTTTAACGATATTTTCTTATGTAGTTGCTCTGTTAGGTACATAGTTTCATTGTGTTAGTGTATTAGTGTTGTCGTCTAGTGTCGTGAGTGTTAGTTGTTGATGTTGTTCTAATAGAAATTCGTTAAGACTCGGCCTGAAGTTAATGGTCTTTCACTTTCAATATATTTGTATGTATGTACTATATGTGTTTATCTTATATACAAATCAACCCCATCAGGAACAAACAATAAACGGCAACAAAACAAACAATTTGGCTACAACTAAAAGCTAAGTTAGTATATCAGTTAATCAGTGTTTGAGGCGTTTGGGTTTTTTACTGCTGTTGATACGACTGCTGTTCGTAGGGATTTGTTGCTGTTGTTGTTGTTGTTGCCGTCTGCAATTGCCCTTGCGTGTAATCATAACCATAGCCGGCAGTCGCATTGTCACCATACGGCAGAGAGGCGGGCTCTTGGGTAATGGGTGCACTCTGCGCTGATGCCAAAGCAAATGGATTGTTTGCCACGTGTCCCGTTGCGCCGTAGCTAATGGCATTCGATTGTTGCATTTGACTCTGCTCAGTGTACTCCGGTGCGCCCTGTAACAGTAGAGTAGGCAAGTAGAAAACAAATTATACACACATATATTGATTGTATTCTGTGCTGTGGCGTGACTTACAAATGCAGTCTCCTTCATGTATGTCCCCGTCATGCCCGCTTGGCTGGGATCAGTGTTGGTAATGGCGCCCACAGGCGGTGCCCATACCTGCTGCTCCTCTGGCGGCGGCTCAGCCCAGGGCTGCAGCTCACCAGAGGCAAAGATACCATAGAAGGTGCAACCAACCAAATGAACACAAGCGGCCAATGTAAATACCGTAGTCCAGCAGCCAGTAGGCTATAAAAATAAACGACAACTTTCGTTAATCGAACTGACATTTCAATTTAATCAGAGCTTACATTCTTTTTGATAAGTGTGTCGAGTACATAGGGCACAATAATGCCAGCAAGGGTGCCAATGCCATTGGAAAGACCCATCAATATACTTGCATAACGTGGCGCTATATCCAAATGATTCACATTGTAGCCAGAGATGGCAAAGCCACTGAAGGCCACACCACAAGACAAGGCAAACATGGCGCCCGTCTAAAGAAATAATATAAAAGTAGAAAATCGAATATAAATCAGGCGATCTAATAAATGTGAAGGTAAATTATTATTAACAGAACTCACCGCCGTTGATGAATGCGCCACGACTAAGAAGAACAATCCCTCCATGCCAAAGCCGCCGCAATTGAAGAGTTTACGCACATTGGTTGTAGACAGAATGCCGTTTTTGCGCATATGATCTGCCAGCAGGCCGCCAAATGGCACAATTGCGGTCATAATCAAATGTGGCAACGAGCCCACAAAGCCCGCCTCCTCGACCTGGAAGCCAAACTTGTGCTTGAGAAAAGAAGACTGAAAGAGCACCAGCAGATAGAAGTTCCAGGAACGGCAGAAGTTGGCCACAACAATAGCATAGACTGGCAGGGAGCGCATTATTTGACGCCAAGGTGTCGTCCTGAACGATGGCATCGTTGGATGTGATGATTCGCCCAGCGATTTCTCAATGTACTTCAGCTCTGGTATGCTAATTGCGGGATGTTTGCGTGGATTCTCAAAACACAGCCAGATCCAGAACATATACCAGATGATGCCAAATGTGCCATACGCATAAAATGGTGCCTGATAGCCCACAGTATCGGCTAGCAGTCCAGACAACGGTAGACCAACGACAATACCAGCATACGAACCGGAGAAGGCCAATGTGGCTAAACGTGAACGCTCCATGGGTGGCGCCCAGAAGCGCCAAATGCCATGACATGCCGGATATGTAACGCCCTGTAGAGATGCAGATAGAAGAATATAAAGAGAAGTGGATGGCTTAGAAAATGTTGTTTGAAAAAACACACAAACACACAAGAAAACGCTTCAAAATTAATGCTATTGTTATGAATACCCTGTAGGAAAGTGTGAGAGAGGGTTACTTTTTCTTGTCAACTAATATCGATTTCTATCAAAGATTTTGCTTTTAGTTAAAATAACCTTTTTTTTGCTGCTGGATATCTTCTGGTTCGGAGTACACTGCGCTCTTCATATTTATATGACACCCTTTCGAGCTTATGACTGTTTTTCGTTTCAAATGTTTTCTTTATAATAAAGCAAAATCCTTTTACTACCCTTGCACCTTATCTATAGCTTCCCCTTCACCTCATCCACCCAAAGAAGAAACATGCGTAATCCTTAGCTTTGATCTGATGAAATCGAATTTGATTTGAAATTTGTTTATGTGTATGTATGAATGCATGTACTTGCCTCAAAGAGTCCTTGCAGCACGCGCAAACAAATCACCAGATGTCCTTCAAACAGGGGCATGGCAACCGGCACGAACAGATGCAACGTGGCGGAGCACACAATTGACAGGCCAAAGATTTGATTCGCCGGAAACTTGGATGCAATAAAACCGCCGGGTATTTGTGTAACCAGATAGCCCCAAAAGAAGGATGAGTCCACATGGCTTTCCACTGCCACCGTCCAGTTCATAAAGACAGACTAAAAGGGAAAGAGGGAGCAAGAATAAAAGAAGAATGAGAACGGAGCCAAAAGTTGCAATCATTAAAATTTATGCCGCGAGGCTTTATTAACAAGCAAAAAATCTGTTCCTGTTCCTGTGTGTGTGTGTGTGTGTAAGCGTGGGGGCGTGGCATTGTGTGTGACTTTTGAGTGATGTGAACACGCACACAGCACACCAACAAACACACACCCACGCTTAAATAGACAATAGCTTTGAAATCAAATGAGGCAAATTTAATATCCCTCTCCAGAAATGTCCATTAGTGTTTGAATGCTCTTTAAATGAATATTCGGGAACTGACTTTTGATATGTTCGCTTCTTTTCGCTTTAAGTCTTACATTACATTTCCTACTTACCCCATTGAGTTCGCCCTTGAGCTTGGCAGCTGACATATTGCAACGCATGCCAAATGCAATCATAAATCCCACGCAGGCCATTGTGGCGATAGTGTAACGTGCCGACATACAAGAACATTCCGCCTTGCAGTACTTATCGATCTTGCGCAGAGGCGGACGTTCAATCTCTTCGAAGGAGGCTGGGGAATCGGGTCGATCGTCATCTTCGTCATAGGCATGTCCACCGCCAGGGCCTCGTCCCTCCCGCTCACCGCCCTCCATTTCCTCGTAGCCACCATGTCCGCTTTGATAACTCTGGGCTATCTCAAATTTCTCCATATTCGGCTTGAGGCTATAAGGACATAACTCAAGCCAATTAGTTGACAGTGGGCAACAGGTAAGTTTGGCATTTTTGGTCAGAAGGGGCGTGTTAAGAAACACAAATATTTTGAGCTTGTTAAAGCGACAATCGAACAAAATTCCCCCTCGCTTGAAGCGACGGCTTCTTCTTGTTTTCCCAGAGGCATTTGTGGCCTTGTCGATTGCGGGGTGGCAAGAACAGAATCATCCAATTGAAATTGAATTCAATTTTATTAAGTGCTGATAGCCTCAGAGGGCGAACGGGCAAAACATTTAAAGCATTCAGGTAGCGATATTTTAAATGCATTTCAATCTGATTTTTCTCTCTGACGATTTCTTAATCTGATTGTGGCTTAAAGTCAACGTTTAGCTGACAAAGCAAACTGATTGATGACGGCATGAGTGTATTTGTGTGGCTTAATGTAATGCGATATGGTTGGAGTGGGGGGAGTTTGGTTAAGGCAATCCAACATCTTAGCCTTGGCTAAGTGACACATCCACATTGATAACCTCTTCGCAAAAGGCTGCATTAACAACAATGTTAGTTTTTTTTTTTCGTTCATCTTCCATTCATTTCTCTTCATAAATATCTCGACAAACTGTTCGCCATACAAACTAATAAGCAGCCACCAGCAAACAAGCCAAACTACTACAACAACTTCTGTGCAATAAAAAAAAAAGGACAGAGTCTTTGCCGCCGGTTTGTCACATAACTCAAATGTCTGCCGCCAAAGCTACCCTCGTCTGGTCACGCAGCTTCTCGATGCTGGCGGAAAAAGTCTTCCTTGACGCCTTGACCGACTTTAATGCCGACTTGTCTGACGCCAAATTTTATGCGTTATTTTTGTACACAAAGTACATATATTGCTGTGCCATTTGAGCATCCAAGGCTTTGTCACAGTGTTTGTCAATGGCATTGAAAAAATGAGCCAGAAATGGATGCGACTTAATGGACTGAATATCTTATTCTTTGGTACAAAAATGTTCGTTATTTTTGATTGTAACTGCTAGACAATAATTCATTGTCTATTTGTGGCTTTATCTATCCAAGGATATAAAGTTTGGACTTATTAACTATGAGGTTTTATATCATATGTAAGCGCAGCTCTAAGAACTCAAGATATATTTGAAAAACGTGTCCTAATAAGTTTAGAGGCTTAAGTTCTACATCTTTATAAAAGTAGATGCATTGTTAATTAGTAAAAATAGCTTGCAGAATAATCTTGAATTTTTTCTAGAGTATCATAAGAGTCTTGCTCCTAACTTCACTTCTGTTTGCTTATCGGTTTTTCTTTTTTTTTTTGGGAAAAACTATTGCACAAGTTGTTATTTTTCAGCCACTTGTTCGGCGCATTTGATTGTCAGTAAAAATTTTGCAGACTTTATGGCGCCACATAGATTATAGCTAACTGGCGCCGCTGTCTTTTGAGACGCGAGAGTTTCTCCAGTTGCCAATTTTTTTTTAGCTGTCTGTCTGGGCTTTAACTTGGCCGCAATAAAGCGTGTGCCTATTTAAGCGGTTAGAAATGGGGGCAAAGTTGTTCAGGCTTGTCAGCGACACCAGAAACGACTCCTTAACGTCTGACAATTCTAATTTCGTTTTCATTCAACAATAGCGAGTGAAGTTTGCACGCATTTCAATATTATATCATCGCGAGGAAAGCGCGCTGTACAAGTGGCACTTAGAACCATCAGCTACAGATCCCTGTTGTGGTTGTCCTGGTGACTGAGCTCGTAAAAATCAATTTCATTTGCCTGCAACCTTTTCAATTCTCAAGAAGCTCGAACACACATTTACACACAAACACATTGGCATTCCTTAATGGCAACGAAATTGTTTACCTATTGTTCCAATTTCTAATTTACGCCCCCAAGGTCCTTGAGAAATCAGTTGTACTAGAAATAAAAGTTCACTCTCCTTTCTTAGTGTGAGACGTGCTCATAAAATTGCATACCACAAATTCACGCACTTGTGTCCTGTTTTTTGCCCAATATGCTCTTATGATTCTTTATTGTGTGAGTGTGTGAAGAAGGATCTGTTGCTGAGGATTCCCAGTTTTCAGCACGTGCCACAAACGTGCACAGCATTCCTGAGCCAACGGTAAAATGCATCCTGTAAACGTCTCGGCATGCCATAACTGTTGGCCAGGCAGACAAACAGACAGACAGGCAGACTAACTGACTGAGTGACTGGGCGACTTTAATGACTTGTTAAGCATGCCAATAATTTAACAAACTTGAACGACGCGTCACAACGCGACACAAGGCGACACGTGCCTCAACTTTCGCGACGCCTCTAAAGCTCTATTCACTCCATCCTCCATCCCCTTCTCTCTTCTTAGTACTTCAGCATATTTTCCAGTCTCATTCCCCTATATTATCCTCTGCATGGTCAAGTTCAACCAACCACGCGTATTTGTTGCACAGTGGTGTGAGTTTCAGGCTGATCAACGTTGCGTTAAATTAAATTTTGATACTCTTATTATTATTTTGTTGGAGAATCATTTGATTGCATTCATATTTCAGTCTCGCCAGATTGCACATTCAGCAGTTTAAAGCACTGTGCTACAAATTAAAGATTAAAGAATATGATTTATGAGTGCTGAAAAATCGAAGACTAGATAATCCAATTATTTTTAGAATCGTTGAACTATTCTACATAAGTTGAGATGTCATAAAATGGACTTTTCTATTAATTTTATCTCTCTCTTTCCTTTGTTTTTATATAGTCTCTCAAAGTTTGTTGCACAGTGCTATTATCATAATATCACAAGGATTCGTTCAGCTTCGTTCTTGTTTTACTCACCCGCTAAAAACGCCTGTCGCCTTCTCCTTAAACGCCGTCAAGCCCTTCATGATGATGTTCCTGTTGCTGTTGTGTTGGACGTTATTGTTTTTCGTTCACTCGCTGTTGTTGCTGTTATCGCTTGTGCGCATAAATATTTTGTTGCCAACTTCACGGCGGCTTACCGCTGTACTTTTATTATGGGCGTGTCGAATCCACAGGCGGCTAATTTGTAGCAGGCAGCAAAACAAATTTTGATAACTCAATTTTGGTTGGTTCGTTCTGGTTGTGATTTTTAGTTGGGGTAGAATTATCAGTTGGACGCCATTTAATGTTTGTTGTAGTCATTCGATGTTGTAGTAGCCGCTAGGTGTTGCATGTTGCTCTCACAGTGCCTGCCAAAAAGAGAGATGCAACATTATTAATGTATTTTAGTGTGTGTGTGTGTGTGTGTGTGTTGCGAACGAGTTTGTGTTTTGTTGCTGATAAGCAAAATCCTACAAAGTATCATAATTTTGCCACATTTGTCGGCAGTTTTGTTACAAATGTTGCCACGACGTTTGTTAAGCAGCTTATGTTCATAAATTTGCCTAGCAGCTAATAGCCAAACCGAATGGAGAACTGAGATTGGGTTTTGTAAGGGATGGCTACGCTTTTGAATAATTTACTATTTGCCTCAACTTGGAACATTTATTTTCTATTCATTTCTATTTTAGTTAAAAGGCAGAAAATAAGTTTGAAAGTCGAACAAAAAATCGTGGCTCATAGCTAGTTTTTAAGGAATTTATGAAAATAATTTCAAACATTCGAATAGAATGCTATTAAAAAGACGAGCAATGGATACTTGAGCTCGAATTCCTTGGGTTCAAAAGTTTCAGTCTTACATTTTTAAGCTTACTAATTTGAACGGAATAAGCTTGAAACGCAGCTTAAGGATTTGAAATAAATGTTTTTATTGGGTTGTAGAAATTTTTTTCAAGTCAAAACATTTTAATATTTTAACTGCGTTTGAACTTAATTTCCATACAAAACTAGAACTATCTTTCGAATATTTTAAAAATTATTTCTTTTTCACTATATTTTGTAATGGTAGACTTTCCTTCAAACAATATATAGTGATAATCGATTGCTATTTAGTGTCATTCGCAAAAGTTCTTCATTTGACCTTTAGCTTTTAACTGTTCTCTCACTTACGTTGTTCACAAGCATTGCGTAATCCATTCTGGTGCTGTTCTCGATTATGTAATCGCTTAACGTAATCCAAAATTAATTAACGTTAGTTTTAGGCTCGTTTTGTGATTTTGTTTTATTTATAAATTATTTATAATTATGCAACATAATTAATATATTAAAATTATTAACTTATTTTTATTCTTTTTTTTTTTTTGGTTATAATATCACAAATAAGGTACACAGATTAAAGATATATGTAGATAGATAGACGTAGCTCAAATAGCTTGACACATTACACGTAATGCTGCAACAAGAACAAACACACGATTTGAAGGTTATCTAAGAGAAAAACAATTGGGAGTTTTCCCAGATTTTTTGTTTTGAGATTATTTAAATATTTTTTGATTAGAGTTAGAAATTGCTCACGGTTTCTCAGCAACACACGCCCCGAAATCAAATAAAAATAAATTAATAAAACTAATTAAAAGAAACTTATGAGTATGGCATTTTATAAGCCCGGCTCGACAACATTCAGACAGAGTTGAGGACGACCCCGCCGGGAATCCTCGGACGGGACAACGGCGACGACCACGACGATGTTGGAATGATCCGCGTTCAACTCTGTCCGAAGACTGTGCGGCATTCTGGTCAGCCGAGGACCTCAGTGAGGATCAGACAATGCCATAAAGTCAGTTGGCATTGCCAGAGTGTGATGGAATGAATGCTGCATGGTATATAAGCAGCTATCTCAGCTACTGCAGCTGGAAGCTATATGCACATATATATAATGTAAGGGGTAGGGGGTTGGGCAATGCTACTTTTGGTATCTACACTGGAAATTTTCGACAATTGGAACTGGAAGAAAGAAACGCGTGGTTGGTTTTCCAAACGCCCAGAAATTTCACAGTTTTAACACAATTTCGAAAGCAATTTTCAGTAGTATTATTTAACAATTATAAAGTGTTGTATATAGTATATATATATATAATTATAATTGCTTTAAACTGGCTACACACACTGGCACTAAAGCTGCGGCGCTTGCTTTGGCCTCAGCAGGACAACGCACGAAGTGAAACTAACGCCAACAGCATGTGCCCTTCTTGTCTGGCCAGCCACGCAAGATGCCCTGGTCCAGATTATGCTCACCAATGCCAGCAACAACAACAACATAATCGTAAGCAGCCAACTCACTTACACCCACGTGCAGTGCAAGCGAGATAGCGTGTGGTGTGGTGAAAAGCTTGTGTGGTGGATACTGCGCACGCTCAGCCTTGAAGTATGTGCAGGAATTTCGTTGGTCGAGGGTTGTTTTGGCAACAGTAGCAATATTCTTGTTGGCAGCAGTGGGAGTAAGCCACCTGGCTGACATGCACCAATCAGCATTCACCTCCAAATCCTCTCTTGGCCATATAGTACATGTACACATATCTATATACTTTGTTGCCTGGCATGCGAGCAATGTTGAATCTCAGTGGTGCATGAAATGCTATTAACATGTTGCCCAGACCATAGCTGGCTGCATTGTTTCGCCTGTTACCATATAGACGGCAAATACAAGCGTGTTTATATGGTTATTATACATACTTCAAACATACTACATATATACAAGTAAAATGTCAGCCATTTTGAATATTTGCTTTTGTTTGCTCTCTCTGTCAATTTCAAACGCTTTTCTATTCCTCCCACGTTGATTTGAGCGGTTTTTTGTTCACGATTTATGTTGCACAATTTATTGTGCTATTGGCCAGAAATCATTCCTATTCATTATTGATTGTCCAGCTAAGAACGGTAAGCACAATTTTTAGTTAAAATAAACGAGAAACGTCTGCGTTTCATCAGCCATTTAAAATATTGCCACCGACGGGACATTACTTGATTTGGCATAAAATGGCTGGTTTTGAATCTGCAATTACTATGGTGCTTTTGATAAGCAATTTATTCGATTTGTGTGAACAGATAGAAAATGAATCATATTGATTTTGTAAAGCGAGTATTTATAAACTAATGTTGCATTGCATTAGTTGTTTAGTTTTATCGTTTCTTCCTTCTAGTACTCCATAGTTTCTTAGAGTTCCACTTAACATATCCAATAATCGAAGCAAACATTTAGCAACTGCTTGGATTCCCAAGCCTAAGCGAAGTATTCATAATCCATAACATTCTATGGCTCTAAGAGCTCTCATCTCACTTACAAGTAGCAAAGCAGCTCTACCCTCACTTCAAACTCTCCTTCCCCAGCTACGTTGCTAATACGACGCATTGGCCAAAAACCCTTATAAGCATTGAGCAAACAGTCAAACAGTTGCAACTCAGCCAAAAGCTATAATAAAGTTGCGGATGTAAACAGCAAAAGCGAAATAAACAACAACAACAGCAATCGCGGGGGGAAAATTGAAATGAAAATCAACAAAACGGCAGTCATAGCCAGCCGCTTAGGATTTTCACAAGTTTTTTTTCCTTCCATCACGTTGCGAAAAAGGCTACATGGCCAGGAAGCAAGTTGAGAGAGAAAGAGACAGTCGGGCAGACAAACAACAACTTTAGAGGCAACGTGGCGTCAACAACAACAACAACAACAACAGCAATAATAAGATGCTCAGATATGATATCAAATTTCCAAACATTTTTCGGCAGCTATTACTATTTAAACATGGCGATTAAGGATGCGCATCCTGCTTGCGCCTAAAAGCAGCAGCTACAAAAATCACATTGATTGACATAAATGAAGAATAATCGAATTGCGCTCATAAAACTCTAAACTAAGTGGCAAACCCGGCTGCGGCTCAAGTGTCACTCTAGCACGGACGCACAATGGGCTTTCGAGTTAATTTAAGTGTAAAAAAATAATGATTTTAATTTAAAAGAAGGTCTCAAATGGATGGCGAATATAAAACTCTTCTATGCAAAATTAAAAAAAAAAAACTTTCTAATAACATATTAAGGAGCTTTTGCTTCCTATAACAATTATTTCAGGGGCTTATAGGTCCGACCAGAATTTTTCTGACTTCATTGATTGGTTTTCTATTATGATAAATGTTTGATTATTTTCTTAATAATTAACCAAAACTGTCTTAAATATTCAAGCATGGATAAATTTTCTACACCCTATTTCTTTAAAGAATTGAATGTTTTTCCTAATTTTTTAAGCTATATCAAACACCTACAGAAAGGGAAAGAAATTTAATCGCTTTGAGCTGCATTCTCCATTTATATTCCATCTAACAACCACTGTACAAACACTAATAAGTAGGCGTGGCTGCTGCTATCCCAGACCTCATAAATTGTGCGAAAAAAGTGTCAAACTTGAGTTGACAGGCGCGACAGCGGAAAGACGGGGAGGGTTCGAAAGAAGCGCACGTCAGCGGTAATTAGTGCAACTACGGCGCCCAAAAGTCGTCTACAATTTCATTCTTGTTTCTGTTCTGCTGTTGCTGTTGTTACTTTTTGCTGCTGTTGTGCCACTAATTACAAAATAACTTTTTGCCGCGCTGCGTTGTCATCTTTGTTGGGATTCCCCGTGGCGATGATGTATGGCTTTTCATTGCTTGATTTACTGGAAGGGTAGAGTATCTGCTTATGGATTACTGATTACTGCAGACAAAATAAAACATAAAGCCTTTCGGTTGTAGTAATTACCAGAAATGTAAGCGGCTTTAAAGTTTTGTCTCGATTGCTACAAAAGTGTTGGCAAGCGAATAAAGTTTTGTCAGTATGGTCAGCCGGATTGCACGTTGGACATGGACATGGACAGCTTGTTGATTTAGCAGAATCATGCTGTCAATCCACACATCCACCCACTCAATCACAAAACTAAACGCTCTGCACTCTGCCTTCGACTCGATAAGCGCGTGCCACCGTTATAAACCGTAAGCCGTAAACCGAAACCTGCTTGCTTGGGGGTGTGTCTTCCTTAGCGAAGGCAAAGGGAGGCTGTGTGTGGATATCTTTCACTCTGTGGCACAAAACGATTTCGATTTCGCTTTCGTCAGCCAAGAGACTTAATATTTATTTTTGTTTGTGTGCAAATAGCTGGAAGCGCCACAGATATGAGACAGTGGCACGTATTTGGTTGGGAGGGGTTCTAGTGTAGGATTGAAGTTGTTTTGCCTGTTATTAGTTTTGAGACTCGAGGATAAGAGTAGGTTTGTCCTATGCCTTCCATTCAACTGTATGTAATCGAAACCAGCTTTTCAGATTTTATGTAGGAAAATTCATAACAAATCAAATTTAATACATTTTTGTTAGCAATATACGATTGTTACTTTGTAAGATGGGCAAGAAGAGGCAACGCGGAAAGATTCTGTCTAAATTTAACTTAACCCATTTTCTTCATTCATATATCTTACGCTTGTTTAATTAGCATATGCCTAACATTTGCTGTAGTGGATAGTGTCCAACCCCAGCGCTAGGCATCCATTAAGAACATTTCATAAACATATTCATTCATATTTCCTTCAAATGTGAACACAATGAATAACGACACAAAAGCCAAAGTGCCATCAACAAAAGGCAACGTAGCCAAATGCGGCTGTTGCCTTTGCAAAGCTGCAACTTTATTTTAAGCTAGAATGCACACACGTTCTATGCCACCACCTAGCCCACCCCCTACCCCAACTACCACAACTACCACTCAACATGGGGCGACACACCGGAAGCGATGCTTTTGCGCCCCGGCGTGTGTCGGGCTCTTTATGAGTTTTTTTGTTGTGCTTGCTTGCTTGCTGCTGTTGTATTTTTTTACCATTTACCCTCAAAATGCATAAATACTTTGTGTATATCTCAGTTGTGTGTAGCATGTCTTGATTAATGTTGGCGTACGTTGGCTTTTACCCCAACTCCCCGCTAACTCTACCTTCAGTCCTGTTGCTGTTTTTTCTTTACTGGACTCGGGCAATAAAATTGCTGTCACACATCATTTGGCAGTTCAGCCCATTGGAAAAGTGTATTAAAAAGTTTGTTCTCCTTATTTTACCGATTTTAAACATTTTAAATTGCTTCAAGCACTGCGTCCGCCGGACACCTGATCACCCAGTCCGCCTACTGCTACTGCTGCTGCTGCTGTTGCCATTGGCGTCGCCCATTCGGCCTCATAATGAATCTAATCACTTACGCTCGAGTGCATCAATTATACTGCCATCAAGCATCATGAGCCTGAATAAGGCGATGACAGACAGGCGGACAGACAAGCAGACAAAATGACTGGCGGCGGCGGCTCAGACTCTCTCTCTCTGACTCTGCATGAAAAGAGCGTGCCGAATGCTAAGGACGACGTCAACAAAAAGCCAACAGAAGCGACAGCAAAGTCCTTTGTTAACTGCCATGGCAAAAATTTGTTTGCAGCGTCATCAACAGCAACAACAACAACGACAAGCTCGTCAACATCAAGTTGATAACTTTATGATATATTTGTTTGTGTGTATGTTTATACCCCTAAACTGCCCATAGCGAATTCTAAAATCTCTGCAACGTGGGGTTGCAAAACTGCCTGAGATGAAGGAGAGAGACAAAGACTCATTGAAGTGAATTGGATATATGAATATGAATGTTTGAAATGTGATTCCATAATACTAGAAGTAAGGATTTTTAACTGATGCCTTAAAGATGACCGATGATTCCTCTACCTTTGGTCAAGGCGTTTTTGTAGAAAGTATAAACTTATCTGTTACCAATACCAAGCTGAGTTTTTTTCAAAGCATTGTTAAGTGTTTTAACGAATCTTCCAAGCCAAAGCCACAGTAGCTATGGTCAAAAATACTAGCTGATGTGTTTCGAAGAAACCACAGAAGTTGTTTTCTCTGTTCTTTTGTGTGCCCTGAAACTTGGGCTCATTAAAAGAATATTAAATTTCCTTTGGCTTTGAAGCGTGGCAAGGACATTTTGACTTTAATTGCTGAGTATGTGAAGACTTAAAAGTCGCCTTTTATGCGGTTTGTTGCCGTCAAAGCGAAACTCAATTAAGCGACAGCCTCAACTCCCTGCCACTCCATGTTTGCAACTGATTTGAAACTGCTGATACGGCAAACAAGGATATCAATGAGGATGAATGACGAAAGTCAGGGTTGCCAACAACGACAACGAAGACTATTGAAAAGACATTTTTAATTGAAATTATCTGATGCTACCTTTTTGCTTTTACAGTAAATAGAATACTTGCGTTTTTCTGCTTTGTTGCTTTGCATTGAGCAGCTGAACTCGATTATCAACCAATTTGTGTGTGTGCTTGGCGCAGTGTTGCCATGTTTAGAGCGCCCGCATAAGCTAGATTCTACGAAAAAATAAGCTAGATCAAGCTAAAAATATGCTAAAAAGTAAGCTACATCCATATGCAAGAAAAAAAATGCTTGTAATTCCCAACTGGTTTATGTTCTAACCGATAACTAACCCAGACAAATGCCTCGGACCATTGGCTGTGTTCAGCAGTAGATGCTCTGCCCAATATAAGTTATGAAGAGCAGTTATCGATCGTATTTCTAACCACCGCTTCCCACCCCCCCCCCCCCCCACGACGCACATACGCGCACGTTTTTTTTTTTTTGCGTTTATTTTCGTAAGGCAACGAGAGATCGGAGTGAGACTACCTATCTATAAGACAGACAGACAGACATTGTACAAAACCAATATACTCTTTACCATCGGTAAGAAGTATAATTATAGGCAACCTGCCATTGAGGTTTAAACTTGATTTAAATCCTTCTACTCGATTCTCATGAATTCAAGTAAGGTTGTCAAAATTCACTATTGCTTTAGTTGACGGTGCCCTTAGAAAAGTGATAATTAATATATAACTCTGACTCTTCATCTCACTCTATCAGTTTAACTTTATGATGCTTTGGAGCGTATTTACGAGCTGCTCAATCTCTTACTCTCTTACCCTATTATCTCTCTCTTCACCTCTTTCTTATATCCTGGTCTCTTCAAACATCTTGTTGTCCCTTGTGTCTCTTTGATTTTATACCTTTAACTCTCTCTCTCTACCTCTTACTTAAGGATGTGTAAGGATGTGCGAAATATGTTGATTTCTCGATTTTGAGTTATCGAATTTATCGATTTGCCAGCCCCCCAGTTATCGTAGAACCCCAATAATGACACTTTAATTTACTATACCGTAGATAAATAGAATTGGAAAGTTTCAAGTCTCTAGCTTGAAGGGTGTGGAAAAAACTTGCAACTATACGGACGGACAGACGGACGGACAGATAGACGGACAGACACCATGACGGACATTGCACAAAACCCATATGCTCTTAGCCATCGGTAACAAGTACAATTATAGGCAACCTGCCATTAAGGTGTTAACTTTATTTAAATCCTTCTACTCGATTCTCATGAATTCAAGTAAGGTTGTCAGAATTCACGGTTGGTTAGTTGGCGGTGCCTTTAGGAAAGTGATCATTTTTGTCTCGACCTCTAATTAGAAGAGTGTAACAGACAGACAGACAGACAGACAGACAGACAGACAGACAGACAGACAGACAGACAGACAGACAGACAGACAGACAGACAGACAGACAGACAGACAGACAGACAGACAGACAGACAGACAGACAGACAGACAGACAGACAGACAGACAGACAGACAGACAGACAGACAGACGACAGACAGACAGACAGACAGACAGACAGACAGACAGACAGACAGACAGACAGACAGACAGACAGACAGACAGACAGACAGACAGACAGACAGACAGACAGACAGACAGACCGACAGACAGACAGACAGACAGACAGACAGACAGACAGACAGACAGACAGACAGACAGACAGACAGACAGACAGACAGACAGACAGACAAAAGACAGAAAGACAGACAGACAGACAGACAGACAGACATGTACAAACCATATACTCTTACCACGTAAGAGTATTATAGCAACCTGCCATTGAGGTATAAACTTGATTTAAATCCTTCTACTCGATTCTCATGAATTCAAGTAAGGTTGTCAAAATTCACTATTGCTTTAGTTGACGGTGCCCTTAGAAAAGTGATAATTAATATATAACTCTGACTCTTCATCTCACTCTATCAGTTTAACTTTATGATGCTTTGGAGCGTATTTACGAGCTGCTCAATCTCTTACTCTCTTACCCTATTATCTCCTCTTCACCTCTTTCTATATCCTGGTCTCTTCAACATCTTGTTGTCCCTTGTGTCTCTTTGATTTTATACCTTTAACTCTCTCTCTACCTCTTACTTAAGGATGTGTAAGATGATGTGATTTCTCGATTTGAGTTTCGATTTATCGATTTGCCAGCCCCAGTTATCGTAGAACCCATATCGCACTTAATTACTATCCCGTAGATAATAGAATTGAAGTTCAGTCTCTAGCTTGAAGGGTGTGGAAAAAAGTTGCGTTCATACAGACGGACAGACAGACAGACAGATAGACGGACAGAAACCATGACGGACATTGCACAAAACCAATATACTCTTTACCTTTGGTAACGAGTAGAACAAATCGCGCATGCATCAGCCCAAATATCGATGACACTATCGATTAGAATACCAATTCAAATTCATATTGATTAAGCTTACGTTACAATCGGCTTTAAATGAACTAGCTCCGATATTTAAGCTGTGGAACACTTTAAAGTTATTAATTATTTCTTTCAAGTCACGAATATAATTTAATGCTAGAATATGCTATATCAACTTTGAAAAATGCTAGATTTAAAGCTATAAGCTGTTTGCAAATTTTATAAGCTATTCCATTTTCAAATATGCTAGATCTAGCCTGTAATAAGCTAACCTGGCAACACTGGCTTGGCGACAACTTGTTTACAACTTTGGACGCTAATAGCGGCTTTAAGTCAGCACAAGGATATGCCATAAATCCATGTTAATAACGCGAGGCGAACGCAAAATGTGCTTAGGCAAGCAAATTTCAATTCCTCAAGACGGTTTTGCATTGAAGGGGAGCGAGGACAGACTAGAAACGACTCAAATTCAAAGACATTTAAGTAGATTAAGCGGCTTTCATGTTGTTGTCCTCTACCAGCAGCCATCAACCCAAATGAACGTCGACAGTAAAACAATTCACCAGGCACGCCCGGTGCAAAGGACTTAAGCACGATGCCCACGAATCGGTACGATACGATACGGCGACAGGACATAAAGCCTGCAATCTGCCTTTGCCTTTGCTTTTGCCTTTGGCTTTAGCGCACTCTAAAATGCGACTCTCCAATATGCAAATAGCTCTTCAGCGTGGGCTGTGAGGGGCGTGGCTCAATGGGCGTTGCAGCAGCAAACAATGAAAGTAAATGCCAAAACATTTTATTGATTATCAGTGGCAAAGCAGAAAGCTGCGATGACAACAGTAAGCACCGTGGATCGAAAGTGATCTAAAAAAGAATGTCCTTAAAAAATTTAGATATAATGTAATGGAAAAAACAAAGTTTCGCTTCCCAAAAAATATCTCTAAAAAAAATTCGTTAAGTAAATAATTTGATTTCGACTGTAAACTTACATTTTTCCTATAACATATTTACTTCAAACTTTGAAGTCTGCACTTTTGTACCACTGTGCGTGAGTGCTGCTCCTCGCTACTTGAGTTGCCATTACGCGGCGCCGGCAAGTATGCTACACTTTTTGTGTGTTGTCTAACAGCAAATGGGGAAACTGAAGTCTCAATTGGGAAGTGTGTGCGTGTGTGTGTGTCTCATTTGGGGTTTGAGTAAGAGCATTGAGCATTTTAATAACCGCAGCGAAGCGCACAGCTCGATGTGAAACGAGTGCCATAAATTATGCCACCCACCGCTTGACAATGTCCCTTTCTATTTTTTTGTTGTCCTCCCCGTCGAGCGATTTGTAATACACAACTCTCGAACCCATTCTCACTGGATTGCGCTTTTTGCAGTGGGAGGCGAGAGGGCACAGTGGGCGTCGCTGCCCTCCGTTTGATGCGTTTGATATATGGATGAAATTTAAACTTTGCAAAACGGGCAGGGACAAAATTTTGGCCCAGGCGCAGACAATGGCGCATCAATTTATATTGTGAAGCACTTGGCTGGTCAATGCGGCGTCATAATGCAATTGTATAATTTTCTTAAAAGCTACTATGTATACAGCTTCACTTTGGCCAGAATGTCCTTACGCCAAAGGTCTCGAGTGCACTCAGGCAAAGGATCAGTAGAAAGCATTAGAGAAATTAAAAATGAACTCAAAATGGACAATGAACTCCATTTGGTCAAGCAAAAGTACAAAAAAAACTAGAAACAATCAACCAAATGGCGTGAACTGGACACAATTTAAGCACATTTTAACTAATTGAAACGAGCGCCATGCAAATAGAAAATAAAAGTAAAAATCACAATACAAATAAAACTATATAAATATAAATAGAAATCTACGGCGTGGCAAATCCTTGCCAGGCTGCAACAGTCACGTTTGTTCTGAGGCTTAGTCCTTAAGCCATAGAACGAAGTAACGACCACCTGTGGCTGTTCGCAGGCTGCGCACCAGGACCTCATTCAGGCACTCACGTCTCAGGTGCAAATGAAGATTTATAAAATTTGCAAATTGATTCAACGTGCAAGTGTTTTTTAATTTGCTTGTCCGATGAAGAAAGCAGCGGCTCACTTAATCAAATTTTTATGCGTCCTTTGGGGGCACACACCCTAACACCTAACACACACACACTCGCACTCGCACACACAACTGCTTGGTGGTCGTCTCGATTTCACCCCTGAGACCTGTGAAGTTTCGGGCATTGCCTCGTAATTGAGGGTTAAACTAGCGTGTGCCCATCAACAGGTAATTGCCGTTCGGATTGCGATTTTTATGACAACTTGTGGCTTGTTAGCGCCGCATAATTCATGAGGAAGAACTCACGTTCTGTCTTGCTTTAATATTGCAGCAAATCAAGTTCTTGTCGCAAAGTTGCAATTGGAAACAGATTTTTCAACTGAAACCAGAAATAAATATAAATATCCACCCATAATCCACTCAGACACTTTGAGTATATAAGAAAATGTTAGCCAATAAATTTCTGGTTTTCATCGAAATTCAAACTTTTGCGACACATTAAAAGGATTTTCATGGCACGTGACCGCCCATTAAAAGAATATACACGCAATGCTTTGAGGAGAAAGAAATCGCACTTGAAACTTGGCATTATTGAATTTTTTGTGTTGAAGTGCCAATTGAAACAAGAGGAGAAAAAAATAAATTAGCATTTGCGTGTTTATTTAGCTATTTATTCAATTGTAATATTTCTTTTTCTTTTCGCTTCTTTCAATCAGTCATGCCTAAATAGCAAATAGATGCGATTACATTTAATTGAATTTTTTTTTGCTGCCTCAAAAATTGTATTAAATTACCAAAAGAAAAAGAAAAAGAAAAAATAATCAAAAATGCGCAACGCAACGAAAAACGTGACACTAAAAAATGTTGTCGTATTCAAATTTCGTGAATGTTAAGCCGCCAATATTGGCAAGACAATTGAGGGAGGATTATTGTCTTTTTCTTCTTCTTTTTTTTGTGTGTTTTTTTTAGTAGCTGTAATGTATACGCATAATTATGCTAAGAAATCTTTGCTGGAAAACAAAGCGGCGATTGACAATTTTGAATAGTTGTTAAATTTAACTTTTCTCTTGAACATTTAAGAAAACTATGGAATAGCTTAAATTGGTATACATATTCTGAGAGTTTAATGTATGATTAAAATACCTTTATTTCTTCAACTTCACATAGAAATATTTCTCTGTATAGCAACCCAAAACAGTAGCTTTCAGCACTTTGTCTACAAACAGTTAAATGAGTTATGCTAAGAACATTTCAATTAAAGTCAGATTCAATTAATTATGCGGTAAATGATGACTGCATTTATGACTATGTTTAACCAGCTTAAAAACGAGAAGCATCAGGGAACAAAAAAAAAAACGTTTTCAATTTAGTGCCAGAACAACAACAGCGAGGCGAACTAGAAGGGAAACAGCAAACGGCAGCCAAGGACGCCAAAGAAATTCAATTAACCTCGAGTGGTGTCTGCAGCATTGTGTGTGCGGGTGTGTGTGTGCGTGTATGTGTGTGTGGGTGGCATAAAACAAAATGTGGCTGAGGCTTCAATGTGGTGGCATTTTCGCATTCACACCTCATCAACATCAACATCAAGAGCAAAACATCATAGCAAGGGGCGAGCGGTGAGTTGCTTGTGACTTATATATGCCACACCCTAAATCTGCTCTCCAATTCTTAATAAAGACCACGTTTTGTTTGCCTTAACGCCGCAGTTTAACCTCCTTCTCGCTGCTCGATGCCCCTGGCTATCCGATCCTCTGCGGTACGTTCAATAAAAAGTGCTCAGAACAGTTGGTCTGATTAAGAGAGCTGGGCAAACAAATCAGTTTCGCTGTGCCTTGGCTTGTTTGCTTAGCCAATGTCTAAACAGCTCGACTCGACTGTATTTTAAACTGTTTGCAATATGTATACAGGGAATATATATATTTTCATGAGGCATGTAATTAACATTTCAATTTTGTTCGCATCCCAACCTTATTGCGACTTCATCAGGCAAATGTATCTCTTTTGACCCTAGCTTCGCCCCGCCCATCTCTCGCTGTGGCAATAAATAAATTGTTTTCCACAACGATTTCTGTTACTGTTTTTCTGTTTTTTCTGTTGACATATGCAAATTTTTGTTGCCTGCACGCGTACATCAGAAGTTTTCTGATTGCTTTTAAGCGCTCCACTCCATGTATCTAGCTGCTTAGGGATGATGCAGTTAAGGTGAGGGGGGTGGATTCAGGACAGGTTATTTGCCAACTTGTAGGTAGTTCAATAAGCTTTGATTGTTTACTCTTTGCTGGTTTTATTACTTGTTCAACAGCTTGAGAATCACTTAGAAAAGAAGTTAGATTTTATCAATCTGAGTATTTGAGATAAAAACAAAAAGAAACTTTAACTTATCTTTCGTTATGAATTGTAGGAACAGTAAATACATAAAAATTTCATAATTAATATAACTCAAAATTTAATTAATGATTTTATTTTTGTATTATTCTTTCCTTACAAATATCCCAAATAAATTAAAATTCTTAACTGTTTCAATAGATAACATTAGCTTCAAATTTTAGAGATATTCCATTTTTATTTTTCGTATATTAATAAATTTAATAATTAGACATTTATTGTTAATAAAATCACATTAGTTAACTAATTGCATATATGTATGTTTGAATATGTATAATCAGCTTATCATGGTTAATTAGATCGATATGAATTGATATGATGTTGCTATGATATTCTTTAGGTTCATTTTTTGTTTTATTAAGAATTAGCAAGCACGACAGAAGAAATAAATTTATACTCTTCTTGATATATAGTTGCTTATTCCATTCCAAATCCCGGTTTAGAGGATTCTATCATATTTGCGATAGCAAGCAAAATCAACGCTCCAAGCGAGCGGTAAAAGTTGCCTACTTCCTCTTTTTTTACGCCAGGAGTTCCGTCGGCAAAGCTGCTGCCAGAACGTTAGGCCGTGCCAACGTGCCATCATCTTTCTCTCTCTCTTCCTATCTGTATATTGTTTTCTTAGTCGTCAACTCCCCTCGTTGGTGTTTGTGGTTTGTGTGTGGCGCCAGTCGCAAAGTCTGTGCTTTTATAGCTGCCGCCAAATGGCTGAGCTTTAAAACTTCACCACCACACCTCCCACACACCACACACAGAGCAAAACTTTCGTGTTGAGTTTCTGGCGCAGCGGCAGCGTGTTGAGTTTCATAAAGGCAACAATTGTAGCTGCCTAATTGGGTGTACGACTAGTACATAACTGTATATTTGTAGGTATAAGTGCCGTTAGGTAAACAGCTGTCTATACATAAATGCGACATGCTTTATCTGTGTGTGTGTGTGTGACCTTACAAACATACTACTTCATAGGAGGAGCTTCGTATTTAACTTTTGCAATGGCTGCCAAAAACATTTCTGCTGTGCTCAGCATTAAATACCAAAAAACTGAATTTTAAATACTAAACTGTGCTATTTCTTCGAATTTCTAAGCCTTTGCTTTACTGAGGCTGCCTGTCTGTGAGTAAGTGATTAAAGCCATTAACGAAATTATCAAGGATTATAAAGATTTGTACACAATTTGATGCGCTGCCACGTCAGCTTCAGTACAACTCCTCCTCTCTCTTCTTCTCCTCACACCACCCGCAGCGCCTTGCTCAAATGGAGAGACAATGCAATTTACCGTAATCCAGGGGCTTCAATTAATGGAGTGTCGACGTCGTTGTCGTCGTCGTCACAGCCCGAAAGGGGTTGCTTGAGCAACCTGCCCACAACCCGCCGCGTCGTGGCTGTGCACAATGAAACACTGAAACACCCATAACCCCACCTTTTGTACTCACACCCTTTATTCACGGCCTGCTGTTAAAAAATTCCTTATAGTTGATGCAGTGGTTCTGAACGGGCAGGAAAAACTTGTTTCAAATTTATATCAACTATGTCAGTTCACATTAAGGAGCGATTACTGTACTATAATGAGGTGCATTAGGCTCAATATACCGAAACGGATGAGGAGAGTAGGAATCCAAAAAAAAACTAACACGTCTCTACCCTTAAGGTTATTTCCGCTCATTATGAGCTCCCAAACAGTGCATTTTTGGCAAGTTTTCTCACTTTCACATTATTTGACAGCTACGACAAAAATGTTATTGCATATTTTTTGTAGCATGTGGCACGTTCAAGGACAAAGATTGTCCCAAGGCAACGACTATCAACTTTTATTGTAAGAAATGAGAGAATTTTGTTTGGAAAACTGCCTATAAGCTAAAGGTCAAAGGCTGCGGCTTGAATGAGAAAAAACTACGTCAAATAAATAAAATAGTTTATCAGCGAAGATAACAAAGCCAACTAGAATCAATTTAAGTTCTCGGTTTAAATAATTTCTTTAAAAATATTAAAAAAAAAAAAAAAAACAATACTAATTGGAAAATTTCAAAACATAGCAACTTTTTTAACTCAGCATACTCTTTTAAAATAAATTTATAAAACTATTCATAAACTAAGCCTACGACCCGCTCAACAAGTCACGATCATATTATATCCGAAAACAAAATACATCTATACAAAAAATATTACAAAACCAAAACGTTCAGTTGCTATAACTATTCACATATTTACAAAACTTAAAAACCAAAGAAGTATATTTAACTTCACAAAATGGAGGATACTATTGTGGAAAGAGTTCCGGAAAGCGGTTCAATAAGGTTTCAAGAAATCGCAACTGAAGAATTTATTGATAACAAAAATGAACCAGATCTGGGGCTCGAAGTAACCTTCGAACAAGATAAGTCATCTGAACTAATACAAGGCGAAGAGAACGAAGAATCAAAAGCAACCGAAGGCTATGCTGAACAATCCAAGGACGATGACCTGGAGGAACACAGCTTGTCTGAAGAGGCAATTCAACGATTGGAGCTCGAGAAGAAAAAAAAGAGGCGTGAGGAAAAGCGTCAAAAGGATGAGGCAATGAGAAAACATTTTGTCCAACCGGATCCGGAACAAAAATTCCAACTGGAACATAGGACCGAACGGTTACTCGAGCCAGAGACAGAGTCGGAGTCGGAAAGTGAAACGGAACCAAAGCGTAGAACTACTTTAGATAGTACGCACTCTATGATTTCTGACGATTTAGCAGAGGCAATCGATCAAAAGAACTCTATGTTACTATCTAGCACTTATGACATTGAAGTGATTGAAGAGATCGGAGGACAGCTATCGAGCTCCTCAGATGAGGAGGATTATGCCCGACAGACGCGTTTGGGGTCCTTTAAGGATGATTTTTTTCAAAATATCTACTTTCCGAGCTTGTCGGACATCTCAAGCGATTCGAGCATAGAGGAAGATCTTCGAACGTTACGCTCAACGATTATGCAACAGCGCGAAGCTCCGTCTGTGCGAGACGAGGGTACATTTGTGGATCCTTTAACCGGTGAGCCGATTCCGGATCAGGTGGAGCAACCAACACCAGAGTCAAAGAAACGTCCGAAGAAGAGGAAGAAAAATCGAGCAAATCAGAAATTTCGTTTGATTGGCCCTTTGAACTGGATGACATAGAGGCGCCTGTTGCTCCGAAAAAATTAGATTTCGCCGATGAAGAGATGACATTTGAACTTAATGCACGTTCTTCCCATCGCTTGGTGAGCGCTATATCCACAACACAAATGGAATCAAGAAGATCATCCCTAGAGAATCGTCAAATTGTTATTGAATTCGTCTTCAAACTGATCGACGATGCTGTGGCGACAGCCGAATATGTGGATCCTCTTCTCATGATGAGTTTAAAAATGGATAAACTTAAGTTAATCAATGACTTGCATCGCTTAATGAACGATTTTAACTTCGCCCATCAATATAACACATTTCTTTCGAGCAAAATGTACGAATATTATCGCCGTATCGGACAGATGCGTGGCTTTAAACGCTTGCCTCCAGACGTGTCTGAAGTGGAGTTTAAGCGACATCGCGAGGCTCTACAGAATCTGGATCATCTAAAGAAGAAAGCAGCCGAGACGAAGAGACTCCATAATTTGGTTATGGCCAGCGTTTCAATGGATCTAGCCTATGCGCGCAATATAACCTTCTCCACGGTGGAGTCGCTTGAAAAGTGCTTTCATAACACACTTTTACGCAAGGACATGACGTTCCTGCCACGCATCGTGGATCTCGAATTGCGACGCATGCAAAATCTACGCAACGAGATCAGCGATAGTCGTCTCTGGTTAATAACAAGACAACATACTTTGGGCCGACTGATCGAGGTGAGTTTGTACGGATAGTGTGGTGGAATGGAAGATGCTTTGTTGTGTTTTGTCATATCGACCAACCACCACAATGTCTGCTACGCAATTATGTATTTTGAACATAACTAATTTTTTTTTTCTCAGCGCAAACGGAAATTTGATCAAATAACTGAAGAATTGACCATGGATCAATTTTTGAACGCGCAACGTGAAGTTGCATCGCTGGACACAAAGGTCGAAGGTAATTATAAGAAATCCAATTGCCATTTATATACTTTTACTGATATGCTTTGTAATTTAGAGCGTGAACATGATTTGAAACGTATGCATGATCGTTGTAGCAAGCATGTGCATCAGTTGGCCTTCATAAGGGAGAAGACCAGCATGTTAAGCGAGAGTTTCAAAGAGCGCAAGCAGGAGATGGCAGAAAAACAGAAAAGGCAAAGTCAATTGCGAGATCAGGTACTCAAGTTAAAGATGCAACGTTCTCGCCTCAAAGAACAGAAGATGGAATTGCAAGAGAAGAGCGGTTTGCTCTATAAGCCTGCGCTTTTAATTGATTACGATGATACAGTGGAAATAATTAAGACCAAAAAGAAAAGCGTTAAGAAACTAAAAAATACCATACACGATCTAGAGGCACGCATTGCCATGTTTGAGCATATGTGTGCCAACTCGGTCACATCAATACCAACACCAAATAAGAACCTTCGTTCAAGCAAAGTGACATAATACATATCTATTTTTTTTACACTTTTATACGATTTCCGTTGCAAACTTTTCAAAATAATTCTTAATAAAACTGAACTGTTTAAGCAGTATGTATACATATTACTACATTTTTTTCTCATTATAATCATAAAACTAATTAATTACAAGCATCTCTTACATCCAATGAAACCTCTCGAACTGTCATCCATTCACTTCAAAGTTTCAGTTCTATGGCAACCAATTTCTAACTTATTTATTTATTATACGCTTTTTTTTCATTGTTTCGCAGTTTTGGACGATTTCATGATGCTAAATTAACTGCCAGACATTTCTATTAGCTCGGCAATGAATGCCAAGCCAATCTACGCTTAATATATGCATGATGTTGTCCGCCCGATAACACTTGAAGTATGCCAAGGGCGGGGACTCAGTCCGGACGGAAAGGGAAGTTTTGTTCATGTTGCTGGGACAACGTTCTTCCCATTCTTATCGGCGGCACGTGAAGAACTTCTCTAAATGAATTTAATGAAATGGAAATGTGCAGTCATGAGCTCAGCGATGACTTTAGTTCCACAGTTCCTCTAAAGGTCTTCTTACTTACTAATGTATGTATATGGATTGTGTTTATTTGGCATTTAGCTGCTGAAACTATCTTTTAGTACTTAATTTTAAATTGTTCAGATTGTGTATTAGTTTTTATTCAATTCAACAAGTATTGGCAACAATTCAAGTAACTAGTTAAGTAAGTAGCAAAGTAGGTAGGGAAGTAAGTAGATAAGCCAGTACTTCGTCGGAATTTTTTGGCTTTTTCTGCCATTTTTATCTTTCCAATCAAAGAATAAGGCAATTTTAATCAGGTTGATAGCTACAATTTCTGAAAATCATATCCTTGATTCATAGCAAAAGATGCTAGGACATCTTGCAGTCGCTCAATTATATTTTATCACAGTCTAATCAACTCTCTGTTGCATTCACCAAGACACAACATCAAATGCAACATCAGGCAGACAGAATGCGTTCTGGTAAACGAGATAGACGTTGAGGCGTCGGCATTGTCCCAAAGTACCTTTTCACACATGAACGCACAGGATGCCCAGTTTCTCTCGGCAGCTCCCTTTAGACAGCCGACATAAGGGGCGGTGTTACGCCCATTGTTGTTGTTGTTATTGTAAATCACAGAGTGAAACCGAAACCGTTAACGTGTTGCGGTTACGCTGCTGACTTTGCTGTGGCAAAAAAAAAAACCAGAAAGGACAAAAAAAACGAAGCGAGTCATTCCATTTGGGCTTTATTAAATGCGCCAGCGGGTGGGGGGTTCCAGTCTCAAAGGGAGGGTTAGCTGACAAGCTGTAAGTATATAAAGTGTGTGTGTGTGTGTTTGTGCGTGGCAGGGCAACGTCCTGTCTCACAACTTTTTATTGCGAATTTCTTGTGCGATGTGTTTTGATGCTCTGCTTTTGTAAAAGATTGTTTTATATTCAAAAAATTGCAGTTTATTAAAAACAAAAACATCATATGAAAAGAAATTAAGTTTAAAATAAATACTAAAAGGAATCCAGACAATTTATAAAATAATTTAGTTTAAGAATTGTTCCCGCACTTATAAGAGTGTATTGCGCAGTCATTAAGTTCTGACTGCCAAAATGTTAACTCTGTTTTTTTTTTAGAGTTTATCAAACTTCTTACATTTGTTTTGTTGTAAAACGGGAGCAGGAAACATACACATATGCACACATATAAGCAAACTTTGTGATTTAATGATTGCTTTTGAGTGCTGTGAGTTTACCAAATCGATAGAGCTGGAGAAGTAACTTGAGGGAGAGGGGAGTTGCTCCGGTTTCACATTTCAACTCCAAGACATATGAAATTGTAACGATTTTTTACTTGTTTTCTTTCTTTTCTTTTCCGCAGCCTTGGCAAAGATTTGTCAATTCTTTGACACAATGATGCATAACGTTATCTGAGATTTTGGACAGAGAAAAACAACCACAACAACAACAAACAGCTTTTGCGAATTAATCTTCTTAATGTTCGTGCCTTTGGGTTAAGAGTTCCCAAACTCCCAGGCACTAAGTAGAGCGCTTAGGTTTTCTAAATCACATAATGCGATTGTTGATTGTTGCATGGCTTTAAATTGAAGTAAGAACATAATACTTAAACAGTGGTCTACGGGATGTGGAAATTTATAAAATAATAACTGTTTTAATAATCACCATCATTTTGATTTTTTATAAAATACATATTTCTAACATATTTAAATCTTTATCTTGAAGTAATATATTTTAGTTTTTATTATTATTTTGTGTATATAAATAGATGATTTGCAACCACTGCATAAAAGTAATAAGCGCCCTTGCAGCATTTTAAATTGCCAGCGCTAATTGCTGCACTTTGCCGCATGTTGCAGGACCATTCGCCAGCAGATGAATCCTTGAATGGGTCTAGTCACTATGGGCAACGCATAATCATATCAGCTTCCACACAATTTAACAGCGACGCAATTGAGTTGCGTTAACATGGCAACTGGAGCAATGTTTCGCCTCTTCTTTGTCCAATGCACTTGCTCTATCGACTTTTATATGGATACAGCATACTACTCTCATCTTTTTGATATTTGCTCAACACTTTTTTGGTTTCGCATTGATTGCATGACAAATTGCGCAATTGCTTGCTAAAAGCATTGAGAAATCATTCTCAAAATGTGTGCTTGTTTTGTTGTTCATTGGTATTGATTGTATTGTACCTATTACAAATTGCAGACGCTTTCTATTCAGTTTGATTCTTGTGTCCTGCGGTGCTTCCTGCTGCCATGACATTTAAGCTGCGATAAAAATTCCTTTCGCTAAGCATTTTGTTTATGCATAGCCTCTGTATTGGTACTGTGGCATGAGAGTTGCTTATGTTTGTCATAAGCTGTTGCCAGCAAACAAGCTAAATGTTATAATCAATAAGGAGGGTGGGATACTTTATGTAGCTTAGCCGTTGAAATGATTTAAGATTTTTCTAATTTTGTCATTTACCTAAGGATAGTTCTTAAGAAGAACATGTCTAACTGCTAGATAAGCTTAAAAATATTATAGTTAGATTTAAGAAATCTTGTGTGGAAAAACTTTTTAAGCCATTGCTTTAACTTTTTTTTCTTCAACTCAATTATTACAAAATATCTGGCTCTTTTTGAGTGTTTTAATAATAATTTTATAAAGCGCAACGCACAACAACAAACATTTATATATAGCACATATGTTTGTTTGTAATTTCAATCCGCTTGCAAATTCTGAACCTATTTTATCTTTTTTCCAGGCTTTGCCATTGCTTTTTTTGCACATTTGGTTGTTGGGCCAAAAACCGAAAAGGATCTGCACAAAGGACAACGAGACATGCAGACAGGCAGTCATAATACTCATTATGAACGGCTTAAGCGATTTCCCCAGGGTACTACTACTACTACTACTGCTGAACCACACACAGTAAGCCTCTTCAACAGTGATTGAGACTTTCACATATGCATACAATATACAAAAATACTTTTCTCCTTTTCATTTACGTTTGCTTTTTTTTGCAAAAGCAATCTGAATGAAATCCGATTTGTAGTCAGTCAAATTGGCAAAAGTAAAATGAATTCTCCGCCTGTTGGTCACATCAATCAATTTTTTGATATTCTTTCTTTTGCTGTTTCTTGTCATGTTTAACAAACATGAAAATATGTTATAATTAATGTTGATAAATTTTACCTAAACTTCGGTTTTTACTTTTTGGGCGGCACGTGATTGCCAAATGGACAACGACGTCGTTTTGCTAATGAAAATAATCTGTCATCAAAGCCAAAAAACAAAAAGCCAACCCTTAAAAGCTCGTGCGAACAGGTGGGAACCGAATGCCAACCACTCCCTCTTTTGTCCACCAAAAGTGTGCCGCCCCCTTTTCGGTTAGGATATATGATTACGTTGACTTCCAACTATTAACTCAATATTGGAGTAAATTGTCACTGGCTGAAAGGGTTGTGATTGCAGGAAATTGCATTTGTGTGGGCAAATCAGATAAGATTCAGGCTTTGCAGAAAGTGGAAAAAACTTCCTGTGCGTTAGAATTCAGGACTCACAGGATATCACATTAAAAGCGCATCAGGTCGTCTCTAACTGAGGAAACTGTTGCTGTAATTACATTCCACGAACAATCAGAAAAAAGAAAAAAAAAAATAAGGAAGAAATCAAGGAAAATTGCAGAGAGAAGAGAATTGAAACAACTTTTGAATACTCTTGCAGTGAAATTTAAGCCATAAAAGAATTCATCGAAAAAACCATTCTCTCCTTCTATTTAAAGCTTCTGTTTTTGATTCACTTATTGGAAGTTCAACAGTATTTTCATTTTTCCTGCCAAATATGTGTACTATCTTTAGTTTTGTCGCTGTTACATATTTTGTTAGTTAGTCAATCGACCACAACTTCTGACTTAATCCCACCTTATTACTACGGCCAGTTCTACCCTCTTTAATACCCTTTTGTCGCACAACTTTCCTGCTGGTCATTTGCGCTACATTCACTCGTTCATCTTCTAGGGCATGGGGTATTACCTATCCTTGACGGTTGCTTTGTTTGTGCCATTAAATTAAATATCCCGCCTCGAAGGTCCTTTGACTGTCTCTGCTATTCTCTGCTCTGGACACACAATGCGCGCAATTTCTGTCATTTCCTTAATAGAAATCTTATCTTTTGTGACGCCTTCGCGGAGTTCGAAGGAGTCAAAACAACTCCAAGGCTCCAAAGCGACTTAAGCCGGATATCGCACCTTTGACATCTGATTGCCTGGGGGCGGGGGAGAGTCAGAGTTGGTGTGCTTAAGTGGACATTATTGCTGGCCGATTTGTGAATGTGTGTGTGTGTGTGTTTAGGTACATATAACGAGTACAAAAAGGAAAAGCTTTACTTTGAATAGAATATTTATTGAAGTCAAAAGTTTCTGAGCAGTAAAAGAAAAGAAATCAAATTTAAGTGTTATTTATTTAGTCAGCATCAACTGCTTTTTGAATAAATCAATAGTTATTAATACATTTTCCAACCGAGTTGCCTACAAACTTTTGTCACACTTTCCAAACAAAATCTTTTCGGCCAAACCGAATTGATTTACATTAATATTAATTCTTCTGTAGGTTACATAGCCAAAATGAGCTGCTGTCCCAAGCCATGCTGCCCAAAACCAAGCTGCCCGCCTGTCAAGGCCTGTTTTAGCAATCAAGGAAGAAACACACTGCTCAACGATGTCCTGGGTCCATATTCAGATGAGGTCATAATGACAGCCTTAGATCGCATACTTTACTGTTTTGGCGCAACGAAAATATTCCACCAATTCAAGAGTGATGATCAGCAGGCAATCAATTGTCCACCTCAAGCTTCTTGTTCAGCTCCTTGTACGCCACGTTACAAGCCCAGCTGCAGCTCCATGAACAGCAGGATGAGCAATACCAGTTTTAGCAAATATTGCAGCGCCAGCTCAAGAAACACTTGCAGACCCGCCACTGTCTGCTGGCCAACGCCAGCGCCAACTCCACCTAAGCCATCCAGTCTCAAGTCCAAGTGTAGTACGGTCAGACCAACGCGTCCACGCACCCCACACGTGGACTTTGCCAATCCGGTGATCGATGATCGTCAAAAGACTGCTGGACTTTCGCTTGCGGAACGCATTAAGTTTTCACTCTCCTCGGCTTCCGCGGCTTATAATCGCCTGAAGACCAAATTGGCAACTAATCTTAAGGGATGCGGACAGAAATGGCTATGGACGCGTTTGATACGCACCGAGGATGGTTGCCATGTCTATGAGGTGTACAAGAACTCAAATGTCGAGTGTGCACCACAAACTATGAAGGGTGCCAAGGAAGCTGTTATACTGTTTGTGGTCACGCCACAGGGCCATGTGATGCCATTTGAAACTGTGTCGTCGTATTAGTTTTTTTTTCGAAATTTGTTGTTTCTCCAACTGTGAATATTTAATTGATAACCAAATAGTCAATAGTGAAAATACTCAAAAAACAGTTCTAGAACTAATACATACAATTTTCTTGTTCTTGGAATTTACAGATATCACAGCTTTTGATTAAGCAATACGTATACTCTTTCGAAATAGTATATAGACTATTCCGGTGCAGGTCAGCAAGTAGAGCATTAAAATAGTTAAAGATTCCGTAGTATTGCGCTTCCTCGTATTCATTGCCATATTTACTAAGCCTGTGAACAAATTACACAGCATAAAATATGTTAATCCATTTGAGTTGATCGCTTCTACAATAACCGGCAAAGGCGTCAATTTCATATTGTTTTGTAGAACAAATTCGAAGAGAAATGCACAGAGCAGCGTCAAAGTGGCTGTTAAGCTAAACAACCAAAACACATAGCCAGCATTGCAGATGACACGTGAAATGCCAAAGAAAAAGGTGCAGTTAACCACAAGTATCCAGCCCAAGATCACATTCAGCAGCATGATGCCCAACTTGTCCCAGAACTGAGAATAGTTCAACTTACTCAAAGACAAATACCACTTGGCGCAGTAAATGCTAAGCAAATAAAGCGCAACGCAGCCAGGCAGTGAGCAAAGACCTTCACGATTAGCTATCCACAATCCCAAGCGTTTCCTGTCCGACATGACAAACTGTGCGAGACCAAGTTGCAAGGCAAGTTCGTGCAAAGCCAAAATACCTGTATACAAAAGCATTAGCACAACTTTAAATTCATTAGTTCAAGCTCCAAACTTACCCAAAGACAATGGCAATAGCAACGAATCCTCACGTGCCAGCAGACTGCAAATGCTGCCGAAAAGCTTTGTGAAACCCAAAGTGAAAAAGGCATTCAAATGTTTACCGTATTCGTGTTCATCTTGATGATAGTCGATCCATGTGATGATCATTGTGCGTATTAGGCCAAGCCCAAGCAGCGGAGCTACAACTTTGGCTATCTTTATGAGATCTTTGAAATGTTTGACACGATGTGAGACAATGCCCATGGTGACCACAAACATGCCAATGCCCACATCCATGAGGGAAGCACCGTAGCCTTTACTTTTGAAATATTCCGATGGGAATGCATTGAAGTCAATGGCCAAAATGGCACAACCAGTGCAAATATAGGATGTAGCACGCATAAGCGTAAACACCAACGGTCTCCTTCCAATCTCAATGCAAAAATCTTCTTTAGTGGCAGCAGCGAAAGCTTTAGCCCAAATGCCCGTTCGCCATAGCAGTATGCCAATCAACGCGCTTAGTAAAATACAGCAGAGTTCATTATAATCACTGATCAGTGTATTGCTGCAAACAGTGGGAGTGAAAATTAGCAGGAACTCCAGAAGAAATCGTCGCGACGATTGAAGCGGTAAATGGCTGCAAAGCAGCTGTGATAATATAATGCCCAATAATGTAAGCGCAACTGTGGGTAGCACACGTAAACTAGATTGTAGCGTATAGCTTATATATTCCTGTTCAAACAAGTCAATGATATCCATCGGGCTACAAACATCATGTTCCAAGTATGTTTGAAATATGTAAAGCGGCACTGGCATATAACACATATCACTTGAAACGTAGGCATTGTAGTAGTCTGTGACCCGTATTGTTTTTGGCCCTTCCATGGTTGAATCTTTTCAATTTTTAAGAAAATGCATTCGCCGAGCGAACATAAACAAAAAACATATGTTATGAAGAGTTTCTGGTCTATTGTGAATTGCAAGCGTTGCCACTATACACTGCTATCGAATCGAACTTTTGTCAGCTTCACTAGAGGGCGCTGTCACAGCAAACCTAATAATCGATTTCGATATTATTATTTCGTTGCTGTCCGTTTATTTTTAAACAAAATAAATGCAGTTGGTACACGATAAATGCATTGGCTAAACAAATCACAAAGCGCTAAACTAGAAACTACAGCTCATCATGTTCTGACGTCGTCGTGGGCTTTGGGAATTCATCATGGGCGCGAACTTTTGCGGCCGCTTGACCCACCAATCGTTCAAACTCCTGCACATCAAAACGATAATTTGTGAATTTGGCATGTGCTCCACCCTCCGGATGATGTCCTTCATCTTGGGCATGGACTAGATCTCGCTGCTCCCAGGTGGCATAGTGTACGCCACGCAAGCGGGCCAAATCCTTGTAACAATTAGGGTCCTCGCAATTGTACAGTTCAAAAATACACGCCCAATTTGGCAAAAATAGCAAGTGCGTTAATCCAGCGCCATGCATTCCAATTAACATGTCACTATTTCTTGTGATAGCTAATTGATCGGTAAATGTGAGACTGTGTGGGGTAATCGGAATTAATATGATCTTAATATAGAATGTTTTAATTAACCCACCGTTCGTAGGATACGCGCTTAACTATATAATCCTCGTTGGCTTCCAGTTGAGCTAGTAGCTCATTTTCATTCAACACCTGTCTGTATTTTGTGCGTCGTGACAAATAGGTAATGCGCAGCTTACGCTCTGGTAGAGGTGGCTCAAAGGGTATCTGTAGTCGATGCAAAATGAATTCGGAGAAGGCTCGAAACAAACCGCTATTGGAGCAGCCCTGAATCTGTAGATTTTGATTATGTTTAGTTGTACACAAATTTATTATATGGTTATACATACAATGGGCGTATTGTAGAACAATCCAAAGATCATGCGCGGCAGCAGGGGAAGGACAACATTTCGGAAGCATATCCTTTTCCCTTGGACATCGCTCAGTGTCCAAACGGGTCTCTGGGTGAAAGCCTTAAACGTATCCCGAAATGGTGAATCATAGGGATATGTTTCCCAAATGATTATCTGCACATCCGTATTGAAGGCAGCCGGATGAGATTGATTGACAAAAAGTGAGGCGTACAGATTGAAAAAGTCACAAAAATGATGATACATATTGTAGGTAGCATCGATTTTCATGATGAATGTGGGCGCATTGACAACTAGATCACAGGCCCCGCTCTCCTGTATTGGTTGTGGTAGGACATCAAAATTACGTAGCTCTGGTCCCCAGGATTGCAGCGCCGAACCAATATGATCCATTTCAGCATTTAATCGCGTACGATTCAGTTCGCAATGTCCCAAAATCTGGCCAGGACGCAAGACATCCATGTGATAGCGTATGCGCTCTTTTCGCTGAGGCAAATCTCTAAGATCCACCAAAAGATTGCGTCCACGACAGAAGCGCAAATAACGTGTGCATTCCAACGATGAGTCTGTTAAGTACTTGGGCAAGCATTGTGGTGTCAATTCTGAGAGCTGCTGCTGAATGTAACCAAAGTCCGCTTGGTAGTAGAAGGTCTGCATCTGTGCCTCCTTGCTCTGCACCCAGCCAGTATGATCTCCAGGGCAGTGAGGCGTTTGAAAGCGTGCTTCCACACTACAATTGCGTTCATGTCCCCAGCAGGCTCGAGACTCTGTTCGTATTGCATTCGTTGCATTTGCAGACAGCTGTCTCTTGAGTTTGGGAAAGGTGTTGAGGTAGCGTATGAGATGACTGGACGGCAAATTGGGCAAGGTTAGCGTATGCTTTGTTTCGGCAAGACTTTGCGCTATGAGTATTATTAACAGTAGTTGCAGCTTCATTTTGTTTAAGACTATATTTAAGTACACTTTCTAAACGCGTCTCGCTTCACACTTTTTTTTCAGCTCACATCTTCAACAACGACAGCAACTGCATTTCACGGCCAACAATGGCATCAGTGCTGTGGTTGATGATCTCACTTGCGTCGGCTGATAGATGATTATGATTTAGTTAATTCAGCAACAGCCACAACAACCACAACAATAGCTGCCTACCTGTCTGTCTTTCGTCCATCATAGCTAAGACATGGCAAGAAAACCGAAAACCTGCTTAGATCCAGCAGCTGTTAAGCACAGCTGTTCGCAAGCGTAAATGCAAAATTACAAGGTAGTGTGAACGGGAGAGAGTGCTAAGGGTGTGACGCAATAGTTGCTCCATTTTGAAGGAAGCTGACAATTTGAACGCTTTACCGCTTATAACACCCAGCGAGGACGCCAAGTAAAAAAATTGCCAATAAATAAATAAATTATGGTGTACAAAGGTTTACTAACACCGTGTAGACAATTTAAATTTAACTTTCATCTGGCAATCAAACTCTTATTGCATTTATCTCTTTGAGCGCTACCTTATACATATCATTAAACAGTTCACAAATGAATTCAAAAAATTTGAACCGATTGTGAATTGATTTTTTGTGTTTTTGGTATTTTTTTAGGTTTTTTTAAACATTTTTTCTCGTGATTCTATTTCTGCACACATTCAAAAAGTGGATTTTTGTCTAACATTGACCTACCTCACTGTTTGTAAGTATGTATGCGTGAAGAAGAAAGGCGGCGGACCAGCAAGAACGGTAAAAATGTGTTATTATTTGTGCATTTTGGTTTCATTTCTTCCATTAAATTTTGGTTCCTTCAGATTCTTATTTAAAATAAATACTTGGCGAACAACATAAACATTTTTCTGGCACGCAACATAACCAACGTCGCCCGCTAAGTTTAAATATTGATCAAAAACGAGAGGGTATTTCGTGATTTGTTCATTTATTGACTATCGATTAATGCTCTCTCTCATTTGCATTTCGCATTTGAACGAGCCAGCTCATTTTGCAAAAGTGAACAATAAACAGCTGGCATTCCGCATTTGACTCTTGAAGGGTATTTTACATTTGCGTATATATTTTTTAATGATTGCTTATCAATTAATGCCACAAATCGCGATCAATTAAAAGCAACTACGATGCGTAATGTGCCGAAATCGTACGTAAAACAAGAAATTGTGCCAACATATTAATCACATTCCCTTACAGGCTCGGCCTTTCAGTCACAACACCTGGCAGCAGCGCTGCCGGAGGAGCCATAGATAGTGGTATATCAACAAGTGGACGACACAACAGTCTCGAGGACATCAATCTGGATCAGTTTCTAAAGACAATCAACTATGAGGACACAGTCAAACAGTTGGATATTTACTATGGCATCGGTAAGCGTTCTAAATAGCGAGGAATTCAAGTGCAAATTGCACTTGTTTTAAATAACCTTGAGACGCGTCTGTGTAGGGCAGCCAATTGAGCAACCAATTGCTGCCACGAAGCTGCGGCGCGACGAGGCGCGTCTCGTCGCTTCTTTCTTTTTCTATTTTTATAAAAAATTTTCGCTGTGTGTTGCAAAAATATCGGCAGACTTAAATGCTAACGTCTTCGATTTGTTTTTCTCATTCCTTCTCACTCACTCCATGACAAAACATGTTCGCGCTTGCTTATTTGCATTTGTCAACAAGCTTTAAAAACATGTGCATGTAAACGTCAAAGCCAGAATTAGTAGCTCGCTAATCTCGACTGATTAAATACCCTATATGTGGATATAGAAACTTTTATGTTGCAAGTTAATCTAGAATCTTAATTCTCTTTTCCTCCGCAGTTAAACGCCAACTGTTGCGCTATCAGAGCCCCATCACTGGTCTGTTCCCGGTGATGAGCACCGATCAGGTAGTGGGTTCGGTGCGCGATAGTGTTTATTGTGCTGCTGCCGTATGGAGTTTGTATCAGGCATATAGACGAATTGACGATGATCGCGGCAAATCCTATGAGCTCGGTCAGAGTACTGTCAAATGCATGCGCGGCATTCTGGAGTGTTGGGTAAAGCAGGCACATCGCGTTGAGCTTTTCAAGAAACGTCAATCGAATCAGCATGCTTTGCACAGTAAATTTCAGTTGCATACAGGCGAAAAGATTTATCCAGATGAGTTTTACAATCATTTGCAAATTGACTGCGTGAGTAGAAATTGTGTATCCAAACGGCATAATAATTTACACACACATTTGCTTTATCTACAGGTCTCGTTATATCTGCTGTTTCTGGTACAGATGATAACCTCGGGCTTGCAAATCATTTATACCCACGATGAAGTTGCCTTTGTCCAGAATTTGGTTTATTATGTGGAGCGTGCCTATCGTACACCAGACTTTGGGATGTGGGAGCGTGGCTCCAAGTACAACAATGGCACGCCAGAGATACATGCTTCCTCAATAGGCAAGCAACCATTTCTTTACGTTATAAACTTTTATTTTTACGCATGTGCTTTGTTTTAGGCATGGCCAAGTCGGCACTGGAGGCCATCAACGGCTGCAACTTGTTTGGCGAGAAGGGAGCCTCTTGGAGTGTTGTTTATGTTGACATTGATGCGCACAATCGCAATCGCAGCATCTTTGAAACAATGCTGCCCCGTGAGTCTAGCTCCAAAGTGAGATAATCAATTCTCGTTTACATATTTATTCCTTTGTAATTGTTGCATTGCTTGTAGGGCGTGGATGCTTCACTTCTGCTGACGCTCTCATTCCCAGCGTTTGCGTCGCACGAAGATCGCCTTGTGGAGCAAACTAAACAGAATGTTGTAAATCGGCTACGTAGCAAAATGGGCTTTAAGCGTTTTACGCGTGATGGTTTCCTGAGCAAAGCTGAGGACAAGACACGACGCTATTACCAATCCGGTGAGCTGAAGGAGTTCGAGGGTCTGGAATGCGAATGGCCATTGTTCTTCATATCGATGATCATTGATGGCGTCTTTAAGAACAACAACGAACAAATCGAGGAGTTTCAAAACGATTTACGTCGTTGTCTGCACACAGATGCGAATGGTGATCCTGTTGTTACCATGTACTATGAGCCGGATGGCGATGGTTCCTATATGCGAGCACCGTCACAATCCCTGTTCCTCTGGGGTCAGTCATTCTTCATCATTGCCCAGCTGCTAACTGCAGGACTGTTGCACATCAACGAATTGGATCCTATTAGACGTTATTTGCCTAGCTATAATCGTCCAAGACGCGCTGGTCGTTATTCAGCTTTTCAGGTGAGTGGTTGGCGGAGCGGGGTAGAAATAGTTTTGACTTAGGTTATCCGAGATGGATTGGCTCAGCTTTGTCCGCTGCTGTGTGTGTTTCTGCGTTCGCTATCTAATTGGTATTTAATTTGGTTTGTTATGATTTTTATGCTCTATGGGTTAAGTAATTGGCTTTGATATTTACTACTTCTTATCTCTAAAAATAAAAATATATATTTTGTCCATTCTACACTACCAACGTACTACACTACTACCGCTTCAAAAAATATAAATCCACAATCCATTAACACAACCCCCAAACAAAAACCTCTTTATATCGGTTGGAATACAACTTTTTAAAACAGGGTAAAGCTTTTGATGATAAACGCAAAGTAAGTAATCGATATTCAAGTACAAAAATTAATTGCACTCAATATGATCGAGATATTCCTAAATATATTGATCTATTGTCCAAATTATACCTTTTTCTTATTCAAAATCTGCTATTCTTTTCAATGTTTTGCACATAGAATACAATTTCAGCAGGAAATAAATTTATTCTTTTTAAAGATAAGTTTTAATAAAAGTTGGTAATTCCTGCTCAAATTTACCCACACAAACACACACACAGAACACTGACTAATGCTTTTTTTGTGTTGAAAAAAAGAAAATATTGTATTTTTTCTTAAACTTTTACTATGTCTGTGTTTATTGTTTTTGTATATAGTGATAAAAAAGAAAACATTGTTTCTTGCTTATTTATTTGTGTATCTAATTCCAAAGTTTTTTCTTTACTCTTTTCGGTACTGTTTGTTGTCTATAAAAACCCAAAACAAAATTCAACTGCATAATTTGTTCCTACACACGCGCTATTTAAATATAGGCTAAACCAGGCACTGTAAGTAATGGATCACCCCAGAGCTTCAGGCTCTTGCTCCACTTCATTTTTTTTACCACAGTTTGCGCTTCTTGTTTTTTTATTTTTATTATTATTTAACCAAATGTAGCTAACCAAACTCAGCAAGCAGTTAATAGCTCGTTGAATTAATTTATTATTTTCTAAAATGTTTTTTTTCTTGCGAGGAAAAACAGAGCTTTGAGAAAACTCATAACAAAAAAAAAGCGCAACTTTCAAAAAACTATCATAAAAGTTTTCTAACTAATTATTTATGTAAAATGTATATATTTATTTTTCTACTAAAATAACAAAACAAACAAACGAAATACCATAAAGAAACCACGCGTACCGCTAATTTTGGATTCCGACAAGGTAATTTGTGGTTAAATAAATTTTCAGTGGGCCTGGGTTCCAAAATTTCATATGCGCTGTTTAGGCGACACAAATTGGCAGTTCAAAATGGAAATCATAAAGAATTTTCAAAATAAATTTAACTTATACATTCACTTTACAAAAACTAACTACTTAAAGTTGATTACTGTTGTTTTTACTGCCTGAACTATATAATACATATTCACTAAATCTGTAGCTGTAAGTAATTTGTATTCTATGTACATTTTGTTACCAGGATTCTCTCTCTCGCTCTTTCGCTCAATTGTTTTTTGTCTCTGGCATGTTGATAAGCTTTAAACCTCCACACCTGTTGTCCTGTTTACTCCACACTTTCCTCACCTACCTCTTACTCAACCTGTCTGCCTCTCTCCTTTTTTTATTGTTATGCTACCTGTTGTTTGCATTTTGGCATTTGGCTATTAAGTTTGTTTTTACTCCCTCATGTGACGAATTGGCTCTATGCATTTATCTAACTTAATTGCAAACTATAACTTTTAAGTATTATTATTAATTTTGTTTTCATGCATCCTTACAGGGCACCGCTACCGATTTGGTGGTGCAAATTGTGCTGATTGCAGAGTCGATGCGTTTGCAAGCCATGATGGCAACTTATGGCATTCAAACCCAAACACCGCATGAGGTAGGTTTCAATTATTGGCTATAGAGAACTTATACTTATTCTTATCCCCTGCTTTCAGGTGGAACCCGTTCAAATTTGGAGCTCAACGGAACTCATTAAAGTGTATCAACATTTGGGCGTTAATAACAAGGTCGGGCTCTCGGGTCGTCCTTCACGTCCGGTTGGTTCGCTTGGCACCAGCAAAGTATATCGCATCTGTGGCATGACCGTACTCTGCTATCCGTTGATCTTTGAAGTTTCTGACTTCTACTTGTACCGCGACATGGCATTGCTCATCGACGATATCAAGACGGAGTTACAATTTGTTGGCAAATACTGGCGTTTGTCGGGCAGACCCACTGTTTGTCTGCTGATACGCGAGGAGCATATGCGTGATCCACAGTTTAAGGAGATGCTCGATCTGCTGGCCATGTTGAAGAAGGGCTATTGTGATGGCATGAAGGTGCGCATTGGACGTTTGCAGAATCTCATTAGCAGCTCCTGCATTGAACATTTGGATTTTATGAACCAAAGCGATTTGACAGACAATGAGAATGCATTCTCACAAATCAATCACGAATACATTGGTTATCAATCGCTAACAGATGTGCCCAAAGCATTGACATATGTGGAGGATAAGGTTTCCGTTGCGGTGAGTCATATTGCAATATAATTTTTTACTTTATCTAAACACTGCTTGTTACTACCCTTCAGCACTTTGATAGCAAACCCATACCGGATATCATACATGCCCTGCGCAACACCGACTCTATATATTGCCTGTGCCAGCTCTGGGGCATTCTCCTCAATCGCGAGGGTTCACACTTTGAGGTCAATGGCTTGAATGTGAACACGGCTTTAACGCAGCTCTATCATCGTGCGGGATCGCTACGCTATTGGCGCGCAGTGCGCTACTGTTCCTCGTTGCTGCATCACATTGTGGACTCTATAAGTCCGTTTATCACCACAGTGCTGGTCAATGGCAAGGAGCTAACCGTTGGCATTATTGGCCAAAAGGAGACAGTGTTCGATAAACCCATGACGCCCGCTGAGATTCAGAATGTTATGTATACCAGCGTACAGCCATATGATGTCATTCAGGCGGTGTTGCAACAAGAGGTAGTTCTATATTGCGGTCGTCTCATTGCCACCAATCCGTCCATGTTTCGTGGCATATTGAAAATTCGAATTGGCTGGGTTCTCGAGGCCATGCGCATCTATTTGCAAATCTCTGGACAACAGAGCATCGATGTGGATAACCTGTCACCGTTCCAGGTGCGCATTCTTTTGCAGAAGGTCCTCACTGTCAGCGAGTGGGCCGTGGAAGAAAAGTAAATACATTGTTTATAATCTCGAACTTTATATTTGAATAATGCCTTATAATTTTATAGGCTCACAACACTGCAACGTCGCCAACTGGAGGGCTGTCTGTGCCGCGTGCCCAAGCACTTTTATAATAAAATCTGGGAGATTCTGCAACGCACGCCACAAGGCATATTGACGCAGGGACATCATCTGCCTGCTGTGCCCACTCTCACAAGCATGAGTCGCGGGGAATTGTCATTTAATCTGCTGGTTGAGGAGACGCTTATTTGCATTGATCGTCCCGAGAGGCGTCAGATAACAGTGGAGCTGCTTTGCATTGTGGCCACCATATTGAATCGGTAAGGCATATACTTTTATTTTACTTTACGTACCCCTAATTAAGTTTTCCACTTTGCAGCAATCCCGAGCTGCACTTTAAGCAGGCTCTAGATTTGGATGGCATTATAGCCGAAGCCTTTGCTATGTACTGCAAGGATAACAATATACAAAAGCAGCCAGCTCCTTCAGCGGATGAACAGGCACAGACAAGCAAGCAGGAGGATTTCACAACCTTCTACTCATTGCCATATTCGGAGACTACGGGGTATTTGGCGCGTGCCGCTGTCAATAAAGTGCTGCAGGGCGGCATTTTCTCTACAGATGATGTGCAGATCGATGGTGATCGTTTGCATGATGACAATTGCAAAGTGTCCTAAGGTTTTTTGTATATGTACCACCCAATTTTGCATATGACCAAAGCAGAAAACAAAACGTTATCCAAAGTAGTTCGAATTTTTAGCTTATTTTAATTGAGTGAAGCCTTTTTCATTGTCCTCCTAGTTGTTAATTATGTGTAAAACATATATATATATATAACATAAACCTTGTTGCGAGCAACAAAAAAAATTATAAAATTGTTACATGCTTAGTTAATAGGTCAGTAGTGTTTAAGGGGTTGGAAACCCCTCCAAACGCTGAGGGTTGCACTTGACAAATACCCTTAAACACGGCTTTATGATGCAATGTTAAACAAAGCGTATCGATTAAATGCCAATGCCCCGTGCTTATATCACCTTGTCTGGGGCTATAAAAGCCACTCGCCGAATGTTTGCTCTGTTTATAACAATTCCAACGTTTGACGGTTAAGGCAGCATGCGAGCACCCGAGTGGATGAGCACTGAGATGGCGCGTCTATCGCTTAAATTGGAGCGCTATAAACCGACAAATAGTGGCTACAATCGCATACACTCCATGCGTCTACCCAAGAGCGTAACGCAGATGCTCAACAATCCTTTGCCTGCCGCTGCAGTTTCCACAGCCAATACTGTTAACGCCTTGCAGCAGGATAACTCCTTTACGATACCACGCAGACGAGGCGTGCTCAGTCGCAGCGAATCCGAATGGGAGGAGGTATATCCAGCAGTTAAATTCTGTCACCAACACAGCAGTGAAAGCTCCAAAAGTGTGGACAGCAACGATTGCAAGTTTACACACTATCGGAACTGCTCAACGCGAATAACTTGAAGCCAACAAAGTGTGGGCGACATATGTTTTTACAAATCAAAAAATTCAATTTTAGCTTGTATAAGAAGTATGAATAAGTTACTGGAAGGGCAGTTAATATATTATACAAAAAATTGGTTTTCATATCAATTTATTTTTAATTTTAGTAAGCTAATTTAAAATGGTTATAACTAAAAGTAGGTACATTTATTTATTGTAGTACTTTTTACTTTTAACATTTGTTCGTTGCTTGGTACAAAAATTAGTTCAGTTTATTACATTCATTTAATTAGTATAAATATGTATAAAATACCAGTAGCATGTACAATTTTAGTTGGTGTGTGTGTTTTGTGTTTAATCTAATGCTAATTGGAGATTGCCTATTCGAGTTATACAATTTAGTTTGTAGGCATAATTCAAGACTTTTTCAATTATTGCATTTTGATATGAAACAGCAGGTCTAACATTGAAGCAAATGATATTTGTATACGATGTACAAAAATAATATATATGATATGCCTAAAAATAAATTCAACGCTTTTTATATTTATGAATAGCACAATAGCTTAGACTTTAACAAACTTTTCAACAGATACAAAACATAATATCAATTTTGATGTAATCTCCAATACGTTGAAATATTGTTATGCAACCTAAAGCTTGCGCACACGACACGATTTACATTTGTTTTTAATACAATAGATCTATAAATATTAAACATTTATTATTGGTTTTTTTAAGTGTTTAACTTACACAAATAAGTTGAATGCTTTTTATATATTTTTAATTATTTGATTAACAATTAAGTTTTTTGTAAAATGCTAAAAGTCCCTGAATATGATTTTTCAATGTTATTATTATAGAGTTTATACACACAAACGTGTATATGACTTAGTAATTAACTTATGCAGATTCTCTATCGTTTCGTTTAGCTTTTTCCTTTAACTAACAAACATCAACACTTTTCGCTTAATAAGACATTAGACAGTAGTTACAATTCCTATATTGTAGTATGCATATTTATATATGTATTGTATATTATTGTATGCCCTGTAGAACATGCACTAACTAACTAATTAGATGGTGTACAATTTCATTAAACAAAATTACTATTTTTATACACACGGCAGTACTTGACAAAATTTAACTACAAACAAACTGTAATTAAGTGTAAGTGATTTGTGTTTTTTGATTTCTCTAACTAATTGCTGTATAAATTCAAAAAAGTGACTATGAAACCTACGTTACATAAAAAAAAACGTAAAAAAAATCTCTAATGAACTCAAACATTAAGATTAGACCTATGTTATTGTTGTTGTTGATGTTGTTGATGCTGTTGGTGCTGTTGATGTTGCTGTTGTAGCTGTTCGTTCCGTCGCACACTCATGCGACTTGGTATTGAATCGGTATCACCATCATCATCCATATACTCTTCCTTGGGTCGAGTCCACTTAATTAACGTTTCCGGTGAACGGTACAGGAAGAGCAGTTTGGCGAATAGATCCTCCTCCAATGCGAATTCCAGCGCCTCGCGTACCTAAAATAAAACGATTAACACTTTTTCTTATAGAGTAAGTTAAAAGCACACTCACCAAGTAGATATCTAGGCATAGTTGCAGCACTCTATCCACATAGGGCAAATCCTCGAACATGATTTTGCGATTTTGGCCACCAATAAACGATTTCATGAAACGCGAGGCCAATAACACAAATGTGGTGTAAAGACCAATTATGCTATAAGTAAAAATCAAATCATTGAACACTAAAGGTTTTATTTAGAGTATGATTTCTACTTACCCGCCAGCTGTGAGAAAACTGAAGGTCGATGGGAATTTTTTGTCGTTAAAGGTGTACATCACAATGCCCGAATTGCAATCACTGTAGGGCAAGTCCTTAAGCACTAAATTGTAAAAGTTATCAGAGCAAAAGTCGCGTATCTCCCACCACAGTCCATTAGTGGACTTATCGCGATGCATTTTAATGACAAGCGGTCGATATTCCTGCTCCTTGCCGGTCAACACTGTAACCACAAATGCATCACCTGAGTTGAGCACCTTGATGAACTTGGGTATCATGTTGGGCAGCACCACAACCACATCACTGCTGTTCCTTACGTTGGTGGTGCTATTGTCAGTAGTGGTGGTATTTGCATTGGCGGTATCATTGCCAGTTGTGGTGGTATTTGCATTGGTGGTGTCATTGCTATTGCTGTTAGTAGTGCTAGCAACATTGCTTTCCAGCTGATCATACGTCTCGTTAAGCATGTTGATGAGTGCCGCTCGACCCTCAAACGTTTCGTCTAGCTTTATGATATGCTCATCGCCCACATTCTCCTTGAGACCCTTAGCCGGTGCCTTACGGGTCAGTGAATAGGAAATGCGAGCAATTAATGTGTGATCTGTGGGAGATATATTTAAAAGTTAGGAAAACTTCAATATGGGTACTCGAACAACTTACTGTTCCGCAGATCATTAGCCAAACGCTCCCTATCCGGTGGTGCTATATTCCATAACGATGGCGAATTTCCGGCCAACTTTACAGCCGCAACATCTGTGGCATCATAGCCAGCTATAAAGGTGAGCGCCTGTTTGTTCTTTATAAAAGCATTTGTCATCTGGCCATACATCTTGGAATCGACTTCGAAGATGCTGTCATAGTTGTTTGTGGTATAGATGGGATCGTAGGGTCCAATGCGAATGGAAACTGAAACCTGAAAGGGTACATTGGAAGTGCCCACAGCATTGCCCAAAGCAAACAAACAGAGCGGTCCCCAAATACAAATGACAATCAGTAAGACAACAGTTCCACCCATTATCAACTTGGAGAGTGAAGCCTTTTTCTGTGCTCGCATCGCAGGGAAATCTGTTTCCGATTGTCGTGTGCAGCGTATGAGATAAATATTCGAGAAGATATCCTCCATTTTTAGCCAATCAAAGATTGTCATGGTGCTATCAATGCACACCCAATCGAGAATGGTTCGCAGCTCATACAGAAATGGTATTTGCATATAAACTTTGAATGCAATCATATTAACCATCGAGAAGCCTTTGGTAAAGAAGTTGCCCAGAATGCGTTTGGGATAGCCCGATTTGATTTGATATGAGCTCAGCAGCATGTAGAAACACTTGATCACATAAAATATGATTGGCGGTGCTAAAGAATTAAATGTACGCTCCGTTACCGCTGGCACCACAAAGAACATCCAGATATGTATGCCAATCACCGAAAAGAAGTGGAATATGATCTTGTTGACGAGAGCTTTGCGCAAATACAACGCACGATCGATGACAATCAGCAGGAACTGCAGCAACAACATAATAAGGAATGGCACTGGCACCTTATTCTCCGCCAAATAGGTTTGAACGCCGCCATCACTTTCAGTTTGTTGTGTCTGTAAGAGTATAATAAGTGATTAACATACGTTTTATTTAGACAATCTGTATGTAACTCACGCCGAATGCTGTAAAGCCAAAGAGCAACACAAAAAAGTTTATGAAATCGCACAGAAACATTAAAGCATAGACATCAGTAGCCAGTCGGGATTTGTGTACCAAACTAAAGAAGAACTTGTGCAGCGATGAAGTGTATTTCGTGCGTCTGCAAAGAAGATAGAAGCTTAAAGATTAGATCTTGTTAAAAATGAATGGCAAGACTTAAATACTTACTCCAATTGATTGATGGGCGACTTGCTGTAGTCTGGCGAACCTGGCAGCGAAACTTGGCTGACTTGCAGACTCATTTTCTGAGCAGCATCCTCGTTAAGCTGTCGCGAGTCCGGCTGAGACATATTATCGCTATCCTCGCGATCATCGCTGAAGGAAGTAGAAAATAAGCAATAAATATTTACAATTCAAGCAATTTATTCCATTTATACACGTACATGCTGGCTGTTGGCTTTGCAAACTGTTGATCAATATCTTTGTAGCCGGACTTCCACAGACCCTGCGACTTAAGCAAATATCTGTGCAGGAAGAGCACCAATAGCAATATCAAATCATAGACGGCATAATGTGTTTTCATCTCGACACCAAAGATTTTGGCTGCGGCTAATGGCTGATTGGGTAAATTGTTATAATTGGCCCAAATCAATTTGAATTGGAAGATGCACTTGATCAGCACAATAGCCTGGGTGTAGGCAATCAAAGTGACCCAAAATGTTTTCGTTGGACGTGGCAGCGACAAGGTGCCCCAAAGGAACACCATAATGGGCAGCGGCAATGATATGACGCTAGCATTAACCACCTTAAAGGGAAAGAATAAAGATATGTAAGTTTGATTTTTTTGGGTACATTTTCAAAAGATAAATAATTACCTGATTAATAAACACCACAATGTAACAAATGAGATCCGTGTTGGCCAACAGCGCATACCACGAAGAGATCAAGACTTCCACAATAATATGATGATCACGTTGGGCAAAGTTCTCTTCCTCCAAATTGAAATCTCCAGCACTATAAATATGCATAAAACAAATTAGTTACCGTTCTTAAGGGTTTGAGCAAATTCTAGACGGGATAAGGCATGCCTGGTGCACGTTATGTTAAGTTTGTGTAACCTGTGCGCTGCATGCAACGCTTGCCTACATGCGTGTAGTTGGAGGTGCGGTGTAAACACTAAACTTATAAGTTGGGCAGCGGTAGGAGTTCAGGATTAAGGTTATTTAAACATAAGCCAAACAACAATAATACATACATACATACTAGCAAATAACGCACAACGAGTGGCATGGACTTAAATTAAAGCAGATGCAAGAAAAATTAAGTTAAAACATTGACACAGAGAATGAAACAGAGACAGACAGTTAAAGATTTAATATAAGGCGCATTCAGAAGAGTTGTTTGAAAATTAAATCTCTTTTCTGAATCCGTCCATATTTATAAAGTTAAGGTAAAAGAATAAGACTTAAGATAGATAAATAGACAGTTAGAAAGTCACAATGATTATGTATCCCGTCGAATAATAACGTAATATTTATTTAGCACAGTTTAACAACAGCAACAACAGCAACAGCGCTACGAGTACTTGCAACTTATGACGTGTTTGATTTTTTTGACGTGGTCAATACCTGTCCACGTGCTCGTAGGACCAGTGCTTGCTGAGCGAGCCAGAACCGATGCTCGCCTGCTGCTGATGATGTGTTTGTTGTTGTTGTTGTTGATGATGATGATGATGGTGGTGGTGGGGCGTGTGAGGCGGTTGTACGCTGCGCTCAGTAGATGGCGCTTTTATGCGTATCTCAGGCAGGCCGCTATCCGATTTGCGGCTTTATATGGATATGTGTATGTATGTACGTGTGTGTGTGTGTATTTGTTTTGAATCAAAATGTACAGTTATAATTGAGAAGATGAATATTCAGTAGAAATAAAATTGTTTTCTCAAGTATTAGAGTTGTGTTTTTAGTATAAGAGAGAATCTTAAGATATATATTTCTAAGAGTTGAGTTTTGTATGTTTGTTCGACAGTTAGTTGACAGTTAATCGTTTTATAATGATGTTTATATAGTTTGTATATGTTGAAGATATTTACTTACCCTTTGTTTGGCGGCGATGAACTGATTGACTGTTTTCTATAAACACAAAATATTTTTTCGGATGAGCAAACAATGCGCACAGATAAATGTAAGAAAATAGAAATTAGTAAAGATTTGGATACGTTTTTTATCATCGAATATCAACTAAAAATATCGTTTTAGTGTTTAAAATCATAGAATCATTTGGGAACACAAAATAATTTGCGATTGAACTAAATAAATAAATGTTGTTTGAAGGTTTTTCTGGCTTGGTAATATTAAAAAATAAAAGTTTCAATTTGCAGACATTGATTAAGCTAAAAATGGTACTTAGACAAACCACAATATGATTATAAGCTGTTTGGGAAAGAAAAGTCGAGAAGAGACACCGACTTTTTGATACCGAATATTCAGCAAAATAAGTACTATCAAACTACAAAATATTACAATTTGCTAATACAGTCGAACTTCCATATAACGAATCTCAAGGATCAAAAAAAACTTTGTTATAGAGAAAATTCGTAATAAAATGAGTTTCGTTACACGGAAATTCGTTATATGCAAGTTCGACTGTAACTTATAAACATTGAAAACTTACAACAGAAACATAAATGAAGTCTAAAGCTTTTTCTAACTAAGAATTCAAATGAATACTTTAACAGCTGTTAAAAGCTACATACATAGCTGACATTTAAAGAGACATGACAGGGTCTCATCTTAACTGTTAAGATATGTTACTGGGTAGTTGAAAAGCCTTAATGACTAGCATATTGTGTTTTTTAGGTAAACATCAAGGAAGGGGAAAGGTTTTGGGTAGTTGATCTGTTTTTTGTGGGTGAGTTTTGTTACCTAGAGATTGCTGCATCAACGGTATCTACTGGTATTGCGATGATATCTTCGACAGCGTTTGGCGTACTTGCTGCTGGTGGTTTATCATGTGGTTCTGGCGGTGTGAGCGGTGTGGTTGTTGTATTTGTGGTAGGTGGTGTGTTGAAGTGTTCATTTGAGGTGAGATTGTCTGTTGTTGTTGTGGTTGTTGTAGTAGCAGCCAACTGTGAGCGACGCGGTGTGGATGATGAAACAGGCTGGCCCCCGTTTTCATCACTAATCAAACAAAAATTAATGCACAAAAACGTAAAATGATGTTGGTGAGGTGAGTTTTTGTTGTTGTTTGTTGATTTGTGGTGGAAGCAGTTTTACACAGTTTTCAAACACACGTAACACAAAAGGTAAACATATGCAAATAAAAATAAAAGAGAGAAAAATAATAGGAAATCAATATTTTGGTTTTTCTTTTGTATATAAACACAAACTTTAGCAAAATAATATCAACGATCGAACAGAATTCAAAGTAACTTTCGCTAGGTTTTCAGTCTCAAATATAATTTAAAAAAAAACTAAATAAATAAACATTTTGAAAAGTTTGGGATAGTTTAACGCAAGCGGCGCACACTCCTTTTAGAGTAACGCCCACTAAATACCTCTCGAGATTCGATTTAAGAAAATGGAACATGGCCGCAGCGCTGGAGAGTCCCAAGCGGTTTAACGAACTAGATTCCTGGAATGAAGAAATAAGTATAAGTATAAGTTCAGGAGGATATCTAAAAGACGTCTTACCTTTAGAGTTTTCTTCTCGCCCGCTAAAATGCGATTGACAAATCGATAATTGCGCGAAAATCGATTAAGCCGTATGGTCAAAGTAACCAAGAAGCCTTCTAGTAATCTTATTATCGGATTCGTATCGAAATCCTCATCCGAATCCTTGGCTGTCACATCGCCGCTATCCACTTCCATTTTGGATTTACTATCAGAGGTATCCTTGGCGATGGCTTCTCGAGGAGCTGCTGCCGTTGAGGCTGCTGTTGAGGCTGCTGTAGTTGTGGGCATGTCGGCCATATCCTTGGCAGGTTTGGGACTGCTATTGGCTGCATCGCGTTCCTTGGAGATGCCTTTGCTAGTCGAGGGAAAGAAATCAGTGGGCGCATCTTTTGATTTCTAAAGAAAGTTAAAGAGAAAACACGGCAATAATAAGTATAAGAGCTGAGATATCTTTGTAATAAATAACAACATTGATACGCAAGAAACGAAGTAAAGTTAAAATAGTATATATATACACATAAAAAAAAACTTATAATATTGTATGATATTTGTATTTATAGTTTATAAGAGAAATGTGTGTGCGCCATTTTGCAGTTGTTTGTTGTTTGTTTGCAGCGCTTTAAAAACTCGTGATCGAATATATATATTTGTATATATTTATATAAAACGTTGAACGGGTGCGCCAATCAAAGAATTTTTGTTTGCTTTATGCTGCTCACTCACAACTGCATCTTGCATTGATGGATATGGTGGAGGCGTTTGTGCTTCGAGCAGCGTCTGACTGCGTCTGCCAAAGTCAAGCGGTTCGGAGAGCGTTGATGTGCGTACGCCAATATCACATTCAATGGTATCATCATCATCATCCACATGATCATCATCGCCGTCATCATCGAAAACAACATGAGATCGAGCACGATCTTCATGCCGTTCAACACCATCCTTTTCCGCATCCAGCTTAAGGGCAATACGTGAACCCGGCTCGGAGGCATATGAACGTTCACGCATATAGAAATGACGACGATATTCGGCATCATTAAGATCCTTCCAGACCTTTGCATTTGATTGTTTTAATTTCAATGTTTTGGGGCGCATTATTTTCAACGGAATTTACAACAGATTATGGGTATATATATGTATATGATTATGTTCACATGCGTAGATCAGGCAATTTAATTGAATATTAATATTATGTTCCATTACCAGTCTAAAGTAAAGATCACTTACATCGTATAACGTTTTGCGTCGCTGCATTTTCATTTCACTTTCGGTAATGTTCTCTTCTTCCAGAAAATCAATCTCATCGTGTATCAAATCCAGTTCGAACTTATCATCCATTTCCTCAAACATGTAATAGTCGCCAGCACGTGTTGCTTTTTGAAAGAAACGCACAAATCATTATCAGTCAACATGCTTATAAAAATTAGCTAAACTATTTGACAACATTAAGAAGTGGTTATATAGGTCGAGAAATGCTTATTAAATATTATACAGAGAGAAAGACAGACAAAACTGCAGCTTAGAGAGCCACATTGCATGCAGCTTATCGAAAAGAGTATATCAAGTATATATGTTATATAGTATTACTGCTAATAGATTATGTACAAGGCAATACAATATCGTCATGATGTTGCTTTCAGATCTATATATAGCGATCTATAGGTAGAGTATATACTAGATGATTATGACATTTTGAATGATGATAAACAAATCAAGCACAGCAAACAAAATAAACAAAACTTTACCATGTGGATGCAATTTAATTTCCTTCCTTCTGTGTACTGTTGGTGCAGGAAGTGGATAACCATGTTCTAAAAACACACATATAATAAATGAAATTATAAAAATAAACAATTATATAAATGAAATTAAAAAATATAAAACATTCTCATCGGTTGACCGAAGCTTCGAATAAAAAATAATATATTTTTATCGGTTTAAAGCAGAAGTCGTTGCTCATTAAGGAATTTAAAATGCAAAAAAAATATTTGTCATATTTTTGTCAAAGCGAATTTTTAGAAGAAAAAAAAAGCAGTAAATAACATATGTTCTTGATTTTTAAGTAGTAGCACACAAAAAAGAAATAGGGTTTTAATCATTAACCAAATATTTTCATAATTTTTTAAGTTTTTATTTTACACTTGTAGCAGCGCGCATAAACCATCAACGCTTTTAGCAAAGATCATATAAATCGATGCAGTATAGAATATGAAAAAAAACCACTAGAAAAGTGTTATTTACATTTTATGTTGGATTAATCTTTTCTTGTCGTAGAGTTAAGATTTTGCTTGCTTGAGGTGTGCTACACACAACCTCAATTAAGTTTTGTTTTTATTTTGGAGCACGCACATTGAACAAAATCTTTATACAAAGTTTCAGTATTATTATTTATAAAAAGTATAAGAAATATATTATGTAAAAGTAATAAGATTCATCCAATACATGGTCCATGCAGCAGTGCGGGCTCATAGAAGGCGCACATCAACGACTCCATATAGTAGACCGTACCAACAGGTCCCCAGCTATGTGGACGTTGTGTTGCTTGCAATACAACCTCATCCCGTGCACCAGTTACTAGGTTACTGGTGCGACGTATTCTTGCTTGTGTCTCATCCAAAGAGTAGCTAGCATTACCCATGCTCTGATGACGACGATGTAAAGACTTTTGACGCATCGTAACCAGCTCCTCATGCTCCGGCGACTTGACAAGGGAGACAGGTTTATTATCAAAATGAATTCCTTTACAATTTGCATTCGTTTCAATACCACATTTTGCTTAAGCGGCGATCGCTTAATTGACACCGTTTCGTTCCAGGAGACGGCTGCATTTGTTGACGATTGCCGGCGATGCTGACGCCGCAGATTGGGCGTTAGATTTGCAGAGCTGCCGCTAGTGGAGGCCACAGCAGTGGCATAGGCTGCCAATGGTGGCACCAACGGTCGGGCGCTTTGATCAGATGGCGCCAGGCCAAGTGAGATGCGTTTGGGCTCTAGGAATCCTTTAGTGAGCAATGCTGAAAGTTCCTCAGTGCTAGGAGTTGTAGCCTTGGACGAATTCAAGTGGCAAGTTGAGTTATGCAATGGATATTTACATTCAGCACTTACAGCTGTTGTGACATGTTTCGAAACTGGTTGTTCCATGGCCTCATCACTCATAGATTCCACGTCCACATAGTCCATGGCATCATCGCAAAGCATTATATTTATCTCTGGCTCAATAATGACTGCAGCATCAGCACTATCAACACTTTCGACGCTGCTGCTGCTGCCCGACAGCAGAGAGGCACGAGCTGGTGAGGAGGTGCCTGATGAGGAGCTGCTTTTGGTACTCGGGCCATCTGGTGTCTGATAGCCAGAGCCCTGACAGGATAAAAAGCTGCTCTGGTGCGCCAGCGGTGCCGCTTCAGCCAAACTTATATCCAAGGGTGTTCGTACTCCTTTTTATTTGTAGTTGTTGTCATAGCAAGGATTGTTAGGATTGGGAACGATGGATAATACACAAAACACACAGACGCGCGCGATATTTACGATAGCGACGACAATTTCCAAATGAACAAAATTCAAAAACAAGCCAATTTGGAAAATTGCAACGCGATATAAAAGCGGGACCCACCCACAATTTTAATTCATTCCACTCGTATCCAAAAACCAACTTACCATCGAAGTGGGTTTGTTTGTCCAACGGACGCAGCATCTTCTGCTGTGTGGCACGTATACGTTCCATTTTCCGTTTAATCTTGTGCAACACCTGCTTCTCATGATCATGTCGATGAGCGATTTGCTTTTGGCGTAGAGTCTCAATAATGTCAGCACCTCTGCAAGAAGAATAATTTATTAATTGTTGTATCAAGTGGAGTAAATTCAGCTTACCTAGAGGCCAGAATATTATTAGCCTTGGTATCCGTAATGATATGACAGAAGTAATGTGAGTTAAAGATGCGCAACTGAAAGATGATAAATGCAAAACAAATTGCATCCCAAAGCAAGACAATTTGATGTGTTATCTTGGGACAACCATCGGGACCAATCGGGAAATCGGTCTCCTCGCTCAATTGCAGCGGCTCCTTAAGCACACTATTGGTACAGGTAATTCCCAGCATATGAACCAACCAGCAGCAATGTTTAGTCAACGGCGTCATAAACAAACAGCCGGCCATTTGAAAGCTCGTCTTGATCAGTATATTGGCCACATTAAAGGCCAGCAGCCATTTCCAGCGACTGATAATTGTGGTAATGGGACGCAGATAGAAATCTGAGCCCTGCCAAAGGAACACAAACGCGCCAATTAGATAGCCGAGTGCAAGTAGATCTGCTATATTTGTGCCGGCCAAGAAGACCACAGTCAATGTGAACCAATAAAATCCGCAGAGTATACCATTCTTCAATATATCCGAATAGTTGCGTATGTACGAGCAGAAATCATGCGTAGGATTATCAAAGGGCACACGTCCCAATTGGGCAATGTCCGCAATCACACTGCGATTACTGCCACCAGGATAATCATCATTTGTGGCATAGCGCTGCTCAATGACAAATATGCTCTTCTGTCGATTCAAAATGATGAGCACAATGAAGTCAAATATGAGCTTGGGGACATGATTAAAATGCAGGGAACCCGGCAGCATTGTCCAGCGTTGAATGCTTTCGCCAAAGGCGCCCTCATCCCACGGATAAACTGCAATATGAAAAACAGGAAACAATAAGAAATCAAAAGTATTTTACTTTAACACTGGTTTAGCTTACCCATGCAGCAACTAGGCGGCAGACCGACCAACACAATGTACTGCAGCAATATGGAGATGGCAAAGAAGACTTGGAATAAGCCCCACATTTTGGCACACTGCGAACGTTTGAGTAGCAATAGGACGACTAGCCACAATGCATATGCAACAGCGATAATATCCTGGCGATATGTTATGGTGGACACGAGGGCAATCAACGATATCTCAATGCCAAATTTATAGAAGCCAAAGTTCAACAGATACTTGACCAGGCCAACCAAATCCTTTTCAGCATCGGCACGCGTTACATTCTGAAACAGCAACTTTGGCTGATTGGCGCTGATCTCACCGATCTTAGCTCTCATTTGGAGTTGTCGCAATGAGACGACAGCATGCATGGTAACAATAACCATATAGATGATATAGGTGCGCAGCAAACCCATCAAACCGCCTGTAAGTTTGTCGGCTTTGTTGAGACCAACCCATTCCGCATTGTTGGCAGTGCGATTATCGGACTAAAAGGGAGAAGATTAGTTAAATTGGCATTTTGATAGTTCTCAAAATATTACTTACACAGGAAACGCTGTATTGCGTATGATCCAAATACTCGATTTGATATATCATCTTGGACAGCACAATGATGGTGACAATAAAACTAATCAAACGACTTATGACAATTTGGACGGCCTTGCGTGAGGTGGCGCCCAGCACACAGAAGCCCACAAAGATAATGTGCAGGACGCAAACTTCGCTCACGCTGCAGACAAAGGCTGCAATGTAGACGGCCTTCATGATGTGCAGCTCGAGAAAGCGCCAAAAAACGGTCTTGAATCTCTTGAATATGTATTCTGATTTATTCTTGATTTTCCTAAATGAGATGCGCACCAAATCCCGCACTGAAGTTTCAAAATCAGTGCTGGCAGCAGCAGCAGCTGTTGCCTCCGCTGTGGTTCCAACGGAACGACGCAAGGAGCTGGCACTACCACGTCGCTTGGATGGCGCCGGCTCCAAGGCGTTCGTGTCCGTGTTGAGCTTCTTTTGAGCGGTGCCTGCCGCTGGCTGCTGTTGCAGTGAGGCAATGAAACGCTTGTGAAAATAATGCACCTGAATGACAGTCAGTATGACAATAATTGTTGGCGATACCAAATGCAGGAACAGATCCTTAGTCTTATATAGCTTCAAACCAATATCAGCTTGACTGCATAGTGAGAAAATAAGATTTTTCGATAAAGAATAATAAGGAATTGTTGTTATAGCAACTTACAGCGTTTGGGACACATTGAGATAGTCCTTCCAATACGTATCAAACTTATCAAATTGATATGTATAGATCAATATTAATATGGACATGGCATAGAAGATGAGGAACAGCCAAAAGCCGTACATGATCTTAACCCATGCCTTGGACGATGATTGAAAGACAAGCAAGAAGAATAGGAACAATGCCATATAGCAGATGCGAAAACCAGTCATATCCTCGCCAGTGATGGCACACAAAAATATGACCAACACCAGCAACCAAATCCAAAGGCGCACCAAAAGATTCTTAATAACATCGCCCGCTTTCTTTAGGAACTTCGATGTCTTCTTGCCATCGTTGATGAGGTAGGTCGAACCAGCTGAACCAACAGTGATCTGCAGCGGTGCTATAATGTCCGCCAAGGTGCTATCCCTGCGTCTGTCACGTTTCTCCTTAAAGAACTGCCGTGACGTCACCCAGAACATTAGCACAAAGGCGGTCTTAACTATAAGCGGCACACATGGACGCATATGATTCTCAATGGGTCGCTCAAACCCAATTTGTTGCAGATTAATGCCAGCAGTCTGGAAATACACATTTCAAAAATAAATGTGATTAGTAATAGACTCATAAAGTTTGCTTTGGTAGGGGTGGGGAACTTACTGAGACCTTTGTAGGTAGCTCATCGTTGTTTAAGTCCATGCCATAGATATATTGGGCCACAAGCAACAGCTCTGCATACAGCACAATAAACGGACTGGAACGCATCATTGCCTTGCGCTGATTGGGTATCATCCACAGGACATTTGCCCACAGCAGCAAGACAAACGTCAGCCAGCTGTGATAGACTATGGACCAGGCCTGAAAGTTGGCAAGAAACATATTAATAATTATGTTGGAAATATTTAAGAACCCTGCCCTTACCATCATCAATATATTTGTGAATATATAACTATTCTGATAAATGAAGCCTCCCACGCTGACGAAACCATATGATATTTGATCTAGTATGGATGTGGTATTATTCTCTTGCTCCGAGCGTCGATCCATTGAATCCAATTGTATATCATTGCCACCACTTGATGGTTGTGTTGCAGCATTACCCGACTCCACAGGAGTTCGGGCTTTGCGTGTGCTCTGACGCACGAGCTATATTGACAAATATTAGACAAAAGGTTTAAAATTCCAATAGCCATTATACAAATATTCAACATATAGACAGAGTAAGAGAGCAAGAGAGAGAGAGGGAAGAGGGGCGAAGACTACAAATATTTTTATATGGCAGGCTAAGGTTTTTTGTTAAATGTTACTAACCAAAACAAAAATCTACTAGGTGAGTATTCTATTTTTGTTATTAGCTATTTACAGACGACCCAAAATGTCACACACATACATACATACATACAAAACTCACTAACGACGCGTCGTTTTCAAAAATTTTGTTAGTATTTACATAACTATGATTTAAACTTTAAAGCTATGATTAACAACAGTATTTATATATATTTGTTTTTTGGTTTTTGACTAGACAAAGCGATTATTATTATTATTATTAGTAACGATCGATGGTAAGACAATAACAAAATGTACATTAACAAGAGAACAAACAGTTATTAAGCTATAGTTACAGATAGAACAGCTAAGAAAGATAGAGACAGAGAGAGATAGCTAAACTAGTGAGCAATTGGTTAGTTAATTGGAAGGAAGCTCTTAGTGGCGAATAGTGTGGAGTTAGTTTACGTACAGGCGTCGTCTCAGTCGGTTCATTTAACGTTGCACGCTGTTCACGGCGCAAAGAAACCTAAAGCAGGAAGAAGTAATAAAATAGATAGAGCGTAAAACAAAAATCGAAACAAAAGAAAGACACACGCATAAGACAAAATCATAAAAAAATAATACTAAAAATTTGTATTAAAATAAGTAGAGCAAATTTGTTTTTTGTGGGGATGAACGTGTTATTGTTAATATTTAACGCTGGAAACGTGGTTATTTTTTCTATTAAAAGTAACTGGATTATTCAATGAATGTGCAAAGAATTCCGAAAACCTTGTTTAATAAATTTGCATTCCTGTTTGAGAATTATGGTTTTGAATTTGTTTTTTTTAGAAAAAATTATTACATAAAAATAAGTGCAAAATAATTTGTGATGGAAAAAAGGCAAACAATTCATAAAGGAACAAAAATATTTTCTTGTAAAACAGTTTCTGATAGTTTAAGTTATAAGATTTAGAAGTTCTGATCAATGCTGTGTAAACTTACAACTAATCAAGAATCCTTTATAAAATCTTCACCAATCTTATTAAAGGACTTCCTAGAACCCATTTAAATGTCAAAATAAACTTCGCACAGCTTTAAACTAAGTTTAACATTTTGAATGATTTGTTCAAAAAGTTTAAACGAAATTCGTGTGACAAGTCGCTTCCAAGAAAAAGTTAGTATATTTCAAGTTTGCTGTTAGTTCAACCGTTGCAGAAATATACATTCAGGTTTAGTTATCCTATACACACACACACACACACGTATGCACAGAGAACTATTTTTTGCTGTCTTCGTTTTTATTGCTAATTGCATAAGATTCGAAATTGATTTGGCGCTATTTAAGAGCTTTATAAATACCCGCAGGCTGCTGTCTGTCTGTCTTATCAACTCTTTTTGCTTTAGCAAACCATTTACGCAATTCCTTTCAAAAGAACACACACAAACATAAACACACACTGGCATTCCCTGTTCTTACACTCAAACGTTGTGGGCGACTTGTTGTGGCGCCTCCGCCGGAAGCGTTGCTTTCCTTGCCACCCACGCCACCACTTCGTGATGTTTGTGACGTGAGCAGCGAAAGCTGTCGGTTGATTTTGTTGTTGGACATATTTTTGCTGCTGCTGCCACTGATGCCGACGCCGCTATTGCACTCAAGCTGCTGTCCAAACGCTGTGGCAGGCTTAGGCTCCAGCTGCATTGCATGGCGTGGTTGTGCAACAAAGAGTAATCAGCAAGTTTTTGGTTTTTATTTTTTTTTTTTTAGTTAGCGACAGTTTGTGTGTGTGTGTGTGTGGCATGTTTGCGTGTAAAAGTTGTAAGTTAATTAGTTGGTTTTTTTTTTTTGTTAGTTTATTAAATTGAAAAATTCGTCCAAGGCAGCAGTAAGTAAAATTAAGTAAAACATGAGGAAAAATCATATAGAAATGTTAGATGTTCTGTTAACCAAGTTAAAAAACAAATTTAGTAGAAAAGGAAACATTCGGAATTGACCGAATATTACAAGGCACTCAAAGAAATGTACCATAGGTTATAAGAATGAATGTTTGTTAGGGATTTTAAAATATATATACTTGAGGAGTCAATAAAATATCAATAATTCCATAGATAACTACGATTATATATAAGAATTCTATATTCTGTTTTATGCCGGCTCGCCACTTAACTTTGAAGACTTAAGGAAAGGAGAGACAAACAGACAGACGTTTTCTTGCGACAAACAATACAAGTATACAATTTATGAGTAACGAAATACCTTCCAACAATACAATTTATGACAAATTTAAAGTACCCTCAGCAGGAGTATAAAAACTTCATACTCTATGCAAAATCCCTTTTGTCACAAACTTACCCTTGGATTGATGAGATGCTTGGTGGTCAATGCTAGGGCAAAGTAGGCAAAAAACAAGGCAAACGGATTCAGATACGAGTCTAGGGACAGTGTATTATTGTACAACAGGATGCGTATATCCGGCGTGCAATAGGATTCAATGAGTGGCTCCAGACCAATCAAACTGTCGATATAAAATAGCGATGGATTAGAATGACTTTAAAAGTAAGTTGGATTTGTGTTGGACTCTTACCGTGCCGTTAGACTTGTGTGATTGAGATGGCTCTGCATCCAGGGCGTCTGATAGGAAACAATGCACAGCGAATGCAGCACAAGGACAAGCATCACGCAGCGCAGCAACAAAGCAAACCCTCTGCAAAAAATAACAACAAAGAAGAGCAAAAGAAAGACCGTTTTTTCAATGTGAGAAAAATTGATTTGATTGCATCTGGGATAAACAAAAAGAGGGCTACGCACCGTTGCAGTGTCTGGCAGGTTGCCCAGTAGGTGCCCGCCAGCAGGAATATGAGAAAATAAAAGCCACCCGGCACCGATGGACGCAGTACAGCCGCAAAAAACAATGTGGCCAGACAGAAAAGAGGAGCTGTAAAACAAACACAAACAAAAGAGTTTATAGATTAGTTGACAGCGGTAGGACAACGGATTTGGGAATTAAAAGTGGGTCTAGTGTTGTGCCTAAACGGGTTTTAATCCTTTTTGACGCAAAATTTAGAAATTTCCTTTAGATTCTATGAATTACTTAAGTTAAAGAACAGTCAAAAAGATTTATTATAAGCGGTTGCTTCTTTCACTTTTACGAGCTTTTCTATACTCACATATTTTAATCAATCCCTCAAAGTGTATATGCTGACTGATCATTGAGACACGTTTGCGCAATTGCTGTTGTTGCTGTTGCAATGGTGTTGTTGCCGTTGCCTGTTGAACATCGGCTCCATTCGCATCGCTGCCCACCTGCTGCTCCGATTGAGATTCTGGTAGATCTCCATTCTCCAGTTGCTCAGCGTTAATGGTCTGTGTGGCCAATTTCTTGACACTGAGATATGAGGCCAGCGAGGTGGCAAAGACCAAAACCTCTGGCATAAGCCACTCAGCAATGGCCAAGGGTCTACAGAGAGAGAGTTGAATTAGTCATAATTCTATCTAGTTCAAAACAAACTTTCACTTACTTCAAATCAATGAAACTCATGAAGCCAATGTGCCGCAACAAACGTTCACTTAACGAACAATCGTAAATGGGCAGGGAAATGCTAACGGCAAGCACCTGAAGCGCTATATGACCAAGCAGGACGATAGCGCTTAAGGCCACCAGGATGATGAAGAAGGCGGTGACAGAGCCTTTGAAATTACGCCTTGTGGCAAGCGGTATAAACGGCGACAAAAAGAACATTAGAAGGTATACAAATGATATGCCCACTGGCCGCATCAGCGAAGCTGCAGGAGAAAACCCAAAACAATTTAGTTAGTAAGTGTTGCAAGTTTGCGTTGCAAATTGCCAAACTTACCCAGTACCAGCACAGCCGGCACAACGACTCGCTGCAGCACGAGGCATGCATAGCTAAAGGCCATTTTAATGCGGTTGCAGCGGTGGTGGATGCTGTTGCGAATGCAGACTTGTTCTCCTTCTCCTTCTTCTGCTCCTGGTCTTGTTCCTACTCCGGTTCACGTTGCTGCCTGCTGCGATCCTGTGACCCCCAAGACGACTCATTCATAAAACTTACAAGCGCTATTTCCAACGGCCACACGCAGCGCAGCCCAGCTGCAATAAAACCAAATAAATTAGAAATTATATTAGATAAGCGTCTGGCGAAAGCGATGGGGGTGGAGGGGTGGACGGTTGGATGGGTTGCACACCAAGGGCGCCAGCTGTCAGAAAATGTCACGACTAATGGCAAAAGGAAGAGAGATAGAACGGGAGCACGAGGCGTTGTTAAAAAAAAAGTGCAGCCAAGCAAGTGATTCAAGAGAATCACATCCCTCGCCTTCCTGACATTCTGCTTGTCTGCCATTGCTTTCTGGCACTCACCCCCAACGCTTACCTAAACAGTTTTAATCTTTGGCTTATAAACATTAACTTTGGTTTTAATTACAACTTAAGTGCAAACAGACAAACAAACTGTTTTCGGCAAGTCAAGTTTTGGGTGCGACCAAAAAGCGATAAGAACAATGGAGTTGCACTCGTGACTCGAGAAAGCAAGGAAAGTTCGTGTTTATTGTTGTTATGCTCCTGATTCTACTTTCAAAATCACAATAACTCTCTCTCTCTCTCTCTCTCTCTCTCTCTCATATTTACAGTTTCAGAGTAACGGTCTTATTCCAAGATCACTATAACAGTAAATGCTCATTTTCACCACAATCTACCACTCTCAAAATCATTTAAAGAAAACTCAACACGCGCTCATCACTAAAGCACATACATACATACGCTGCTTTGTGGGCGTGTCAAGTCTTCCTGCTTGTCGGAACCAAGACAGTAGTTGTACTCAGTTAGTTGACGAGACGCGACGTCGCACGCTATTTTGTCTTGGGTTGGGTTAGTTTCAATTTTCTTTTCCCCTTTTGCTTTTAAGTGTGTTGGTGTGTATGTGTGTTGTTGTGGGGTTTGGCCTCCAAGGCGCCTTTGTTAGTTAAGCAATTGTGTTTGCTATTTCATACTATGACAACGACTGCCAAGGAGACGAAGGACACAAGGCACACACATACGACCCGCTTGCCGCTATGGTTAAATTTGCAATTGACATTCAATGGCACATAATGTGGCATTTATTTGCATGTCCTTACGATAATGTCTAGCGGAAAAATGGCTTACGTAGATTGAGAAACCAAAGCAAATTAGAAGCTCATCAAGTGGCCTGTAAGTATTAGTAAGAAGGAACCGGTAAATGTCACTCAATGCTATGCATACAGAATGACAAATGAGGTTATAACTGTCAAAAGAATATAGAGCTAATTTCATAGTAGCAACAACATTAACATGGAAGTTTAAAATATTTTTACTTATGAAAATTCATTTAAAAGCCACTTCAACAAAAGCAGCTAATTGCACAGTCTCCAAGGCACACACACACACCATTCAGAACAAACAAAAGCCGAAACAATGACGTAATTTAGCATATGCGAATCTTAATAATTCTTCATTTTTCTCGGCAAAAAAAAAAACACATACACACACTGAAAGCATTAAGAACAAAACGCTGAAAATGCTTTGCAAAAACATGAACATGAGTAAGTATTCGTGTGTGTGTTCGTTCTGTTTTGAATGCTGCAGTGATGCCGATGACAACGCCGACGGCTCTCATTCAAACACATCAACATGATACGTGCTAATGAGAGAGTGAGTATGAAATGTTAATACACACACACACACAATCACAAACAGACCAACTGAGCGACCGCAGAGACTGGGAGAACAATACCGGCAAAGTTCAAGTGGCTGCCCCCGCACACAAACACACACATTTAGACAAACAGACGGCGGCTAGACGGAAACAGAAGGCTATGTAAAAAATGTAGTAGCCACATAAAATAGTAATAGTTTAGTAGTAGATGACTGCCCAGAGCAGATGTCTAATGGCACAATAATGTTTGAGTGCGAGGGTGCGGCATATAAAGCTTAATGCATGCAAACAGTGCCAGCTGTAAGTAAGCAGTTTGAAAAAGAAGAAGATAAAATCATCCACAGACAGCACTTAAGTTGAGAAGAGAGAAGAATGTCTAAAAAGTACACATAAGTAAACATACAAGTTTGGAAATAGCAGTTTGAATGGCAAATAAGAATTACAGGAATATTCCAGTCATTGTCAATGCGAGTAATGTGTGTAAACGAGTGGATGGATACCTGTTGATTGTAAAAATCTAAAAGAATTCGATTCATTCATGAAATCAAATGTATTGTTAAAGTATTAAATAAATATATCTATATATATAAATATATTTATATACATCAGCAAAATTAGCTACAAACATTAGATCATATTTTTTTGCTGAATTTTTCCCCGAAATTAGCTTAATGACGAATATAAAAACAAGTTTCGCATTGCATCATCGTTGCGTTTGAGTAAAATACCGACAATCTCACACTTTGGAACATAATGAGAACAAAGAGCATTCCTACAATTGGGAGAGTTGCTCCCCCAACGACTGAGAAGGACACAGAGGGAGAGAGAGAAGAGCCAAACACGTGGTAATGAACGTATTGACGCAGAAATTGACAACTGGAGTTTTTGTTGTTGTCTTTCACAATAATGTCGCCCATTGTGAACCAAACACTCTTTTGAAATGAATATGAAATGCCAAAAACTGATTCACAATCAATTCATTTGCTGTGCACGCATCGTATTGGCATAAATGTATACAAAATCAAAACATATAGATACTAGAAATAAATGTATGTTGGAATATGTATGTAAGTAGGTTTGTGGTATGTAAATATATTGTTTTGGCAGCTGGCAGATGTTCTCTATCAACATTTCTAAGGCTACCAAATGACTTTTGCCATATTGCTGGTATTTTGATTTGAATTCCAATTATGCGTAATGTTTATTTTCTTTGCGTTTCTAGGAAAAAGCATTGGAACAGATAATAGAAAACATATAAAAAAAAAAAGACTTTAATACTCATGATACTTTTTACATATTACTTAAGTTAACAAATGATTGACTTGGGTATATCTATCGTTTATCACAGGGTATCTTCTTGCCTCAATGTACACATTAATTTTTGTTTTTACTTGGCATACATTTTACATTTTTGGACATTTCATTGGCACCTTTTGGTTGACTCAGTTTCAGTTTTGTAATTAACTACAAGCAGACGCGTATTGTTTTGGCACTTCGAAGACAGCAGCATTGACATTTGTTTTAGTCAAATGTCAAATAAAGTTGCAGTTAGATAAAATTTCAATGCGTTCCAAGCATAACCTTCAAGTTTCAACCTCTCTTTTTGCGTATAATTAACATTTACGTGTGCTAATGTGCAAATAATGCATTGTAATAGTTGGCTGGGAATATAAATGAATGACCTTTCGAATAGAAGTTGAAGATTGTATATGTTTTCTGATTGTTTATTCACTTATGAAATGTAAATCTACTAATTTGATAACAAATAACAATAAACAATTGTTATATTAAACAATAATGTACCTTCAAGTATTTAATTACCCTTGAAAGCGTCATATTTTATCTAGTTTATCTATGAAATTAACTAAGTTATCTACATCAACTATATGATTATTTATAGTCTTTCATTATTTTGCACTACTAGCAACTCTGCCCTTCTCTGTCCTGTTGTAACCTGTTGACTTGCCTATTGCTCTTTTTGAGTTACTGTTATGTTGACTTAATTCATGTTAATGTCAGGGTCATTCATATTCCATAGGCCAAGCACCTGAAATGACACTCATTTGACAGTTGGCTGTCATTCGACACATTCCTCATCCTCAAAAAAGAAAGCAAGAAACGAGAAAACCAACAAAAACTGTTGCGTGTTTCTGTGCCACAAGAAAAATGACGAGTCACAAAACAGAGCCAACAACAATATTTTAGCTAAGCTGGTCAACTATTATGTTTAGGGCGATGATTTTTTTCTTTCTTTTTTTATGACAGATGACTAAAAGTACGCAATGGTAAAAGAATTTTTGGACTTTACTTCAATCAAATTAGCCAAGGAAGTTTTACATAAAAACTGACGACACTTCACGACAGTCTACACTTGGAAAAAAGTTTGAAGATGCTTTGGAATACATCAAAAAGTGTTTTAAGCTTGTCAAAACGATTCTCAAATATTAACAATTTATTGCCATTTTATTAAGAAAACAAAAATGAACAGGTATGCCTACCACATTTTATGCTCAGTGTATATTAACATAGTATGTCTCACACTATTCGCTTGCTGACTAATTTTCTTGTTCATGCCATTTGACAGTTGGCCAACTACACTACCATTAGGCCTCATTTAATATCACTTGCGGCAGCTCGCCGGCATTAAACTGGGCGTTGTAATTGCGAAATTGTGAGAAGTCGCCACTTGGCATGCGTTTCATCCTCGCCTCTGTACGTGTCCTTTTTAACAAATTAAAAGTTAAAAGGGTCTTAAAAGCTGCGCTGCTCAACACGTGCCAAAAGCAGCGGCAGATAAACAAGCCATGAAAATGGACTTCGAAGGGGTTTGTCCAAATGCATCAGCCAAATTGTTTGTCAATGGGCAGCTTTATGTTGTTTGGAAGCGACCCCCTAATGGGCTACTACATCAACTACATTAGGAGCCAAAGCGCAACACATGTCGTATGTGTTATATCCACTGACAGGTTATAGCCCGTCACACCTCTCCCCCCGCCTTGCCTAGCGCCAGCACACTGCAGGATATGCTGTACACCTCTGTGTCCGTCCTGCTTTGGAGACAGCCACAAAGAGACGAGAATTTATGTGCTTCAACTGCACTTTCACGGATATTTTACAGTGGGCTCAAGGATGTTAAGAAGTGAAAACTAATTTTCAAACAAATTTTGACATCTTGCGTTAAGAATTTAATTAAAACTAGTGTTTATTAACAATAAAAATATATGTAAATATATTTAAACAATAGTTTCTCACGTTATAACCACAGTGACATCTGTGGGTGATTGGCCAAAAAGATAAATGTAGGCCAAGAGCGACGAGCAAGCAAAAGCAATATGCATTTAATGCCGTCCCATCAATCCATTCAACCATCTGTCCGTCCAACCGTTTGTCAGCTTGACTCTAAGCCTGAAGGCGTGGACACAGCTTGCCGGGCCATTAGTTTTGTTACCCCCACCACACCTTTATCCTCAACCCCTTTATGCGGTAGGCGTAACCACTTTAAAATTAATTTCCCAAGTGAAATTTACGTATACGTAATATAAATTGTAATATATTAATGTAATATATTACATTGTGCAAAAACACAGCCTGCCCCAAAAATGCATGTAAAACAGAAAGAGAAAGAGAGAGAGAGAGCGAGGGATAAAATAAGCAAGAAAGAGAAGCCTATGACCCAAATCGTGTCCATCTGTTGTGGCTTGATATGAGATTTATAGAAAAGTCTTTTTAACGATTTTCGTTTGTTCTAATTGAATTAACCCGCAAAGCAAATGCAATATTGGCTGTTTTGATATCGAAGGAAAATCGTGACACTTTGAACTGCCAACTGACCTCTAGAAATAAAAAAAACATTACTTTTTTATAGCTGCTTATTTAATTGTTCGCTCAGAGCGAAGAATGCGCTTGAAATCATTATTATTCTTTTTTAAACGAATTCCTAGTTTGATGTTGTTTACCATTGCGTGTTTAAAGGCCCGCAGACGAAGGGGTTCGAAGTGCAAACCCCTCTTTCACAGACAGAGGTTTTAGCAATGACTCTGGTTGTTTATTGACATTGACAATCATTGCAGGCATGACGTCATCAACTACCCCAATGCGTGTGTATGTTTGGCTTGTTATATATACAGTCATAGTTAACGGGGCTTAAAAGTTACAAAAGCTGTCGCAACTATAAATAGTCAGAGGCAGCTCTCTAAAAAATAACAGTAACATGAACAGCACAATAATCCATTGATTATGGCGGACTTTTCAAACTAATAAAATGCGCTATGAACATACTATAAAATAAGAAATGCTTTAAAAAAGGCGAAAAACTAGTTTTAAGAGTAGTTTTATTTTTTAGGTAGTAATTTCTTTGAAATTTATTATTCCCGTTGGAAACTTCAATATGTGCTAGGGTTGACCCATTTAAACCTTAAAAAACACAAACACGCTCTCACATTCCCAACATAACCTCAACATGAAAGTAAACTTCTACATGAAAAAAATAAAAAACATTAAAGAAACTAAAGCGCGTTAGTGCATGTGACGGTTTGGCGTAATTAATGTGAAATTAATGACTGGTAGACACGCGGATCGGTCGAATTGCTAGTTTGGTGTTTGATAACAGCTACTAGATGGCGCCACTTACTATTAAAACAGGGCGAGGAAGGATCCTATTTTTCTTTGGGACACTTTTAAAGCTTCAACTTGCTAAAGCACTTTGTCAAGTGCATCAAATTGCAATTGCAAATATTATTATAACAATTATGCCAACGCCCGAGCAAAAAAAAAAGTTCAAGTGGCAGCCAGACATGGAATTATAGATGCTAACGCAATCAGTAAGCGAAAGCGAGAGAGAGATATATAGAGAGTGCAAAGGGTTTATCAGATTATGTTTGGCTGTGCAATCGAAAATAAAAAACAACAAATTATAAATTCCTCTCAGTTAAATGCGCCTTGAGTTCTACTTTATGCAACTACTTTGTGTAAGTCGGGTTTTTAATACAGATAATACAGCTTAGCTCAATCAAGAATTTTATGAGCAATTTTTCTTACGCAGCGAAAGTTTTTCCTTCTGTTTATTCCCGAAACAACATTTTAGGCAAGCCAATTAACAAAGTAAATTCTGTGCAAAAATTTAAACACGCACGCTTATCTCAAAATATGCAATTATAAAGAAAAATATATTCCCCCATGGAATAAAAAAGTGTTTGGGCGGCGTTGAAGCGTTGCAAAGCCAAAGAATGCGTCATTGAGTACTTGGACTGAATTCTGAGGCGTATCGGGAACATATACATACATATATATACAACAGTTTGTACGGCAAACAATAACCACAACGAATCAGAGAACAAAAAACAAATATTTGCAAATAGCAAACGCATTGAGGCGTCACTCAGCATTTGCAAAACTCTCACGGTTCTCCCTAGAACCTCACTCTAAACGCCACAAATGAGATTCACGCATGAAATAACCTAGAATTATATAGTACAACTATAGAGCATAGTACTTCTAGACACCCGCACACAATTGAAAGAATATATAAGACGATAAGGCGTCGAAAAAATGTTCTTAAAATAGTCAGGAAAGAAAACAAAAATTAATTACATCTTATGTGTATATAAAAAAAATGCAATGCGATAAATTTTGTCACTTAATTAAAACAATTTAGTGACGTGGCTGCAATAAAAACAAACAAACACACACACACACACGCACAACAACATCGAATTAAATAAAAAGTTTACCATGCAGATAAAAGCTGACTATATAATAGAATATTTTAGAGAACGAGTTTTGTTTGTTGCCACAGGCAGGCAAAATGCCTAATAAACAGCAAAAAAAAAACCGAAATAATGTTTTTTTAAACCAGACTTGAACATTTTTAGCATAGAGATAAACACAAACAAACATAAATGTGGTACATAAACATTTCCGTAAGCGATGACGCAACTTAACAAAAAGCGAAAGAATTCATGTTGAGGAATTCTCGTTTCGTTTACGTTGCTTTTGACCCCAGCAACCAGCAAGAGCAGCAGCATTTGTTGAATTTTTAGTTTTGTGTGGTTAAAAGAAGATGCACAAAATGCCGAAAACCATTTGAAAACAGGTAACAACAACAGCTGCTGCCAACAAGGATGCACTATTAGGCAAGTTAGCTACCTGGCCAAGCATAAAAGGCAACAGACAAGGGTGGGCACATGTGACAGGTGAGGTCGAAAGGTGCAGCTGTAGATAAGAAGCTAGAAGCATAGAAGCAAGTCGATTCACTTTATGCTATTAACTTTTTCATTTATTTTTTTTTTGGGCGCGTCTCGTTGCCGACATTGTGTTTGGCTTTAATGGAACTAGTTAGAGGCGGAAATATTTAAAATCCAAATACATTTTGGCATTAGAACATCTACAAACTACGCGTTTTTAAAAACAGGTAAATGAATCAGCTTAGCCAAACATTGTTGTAGGTTAAGGTTACTGGAACAAATATTTTTAAACAAAACAAAATTTGTGTCAGATGATTAACATTATTTTTTCAATTTCCTTAGCTACTTTGTTGGTTTTAGTTTCATTCGTCATATTCAAGTATTTAATTTTCTTGATAATCTTAACGTTTTAATTAAGTTGTTTGAGTAAAACTTTATACCAACATATATCAAGCGCGCAAATGAATTTATTTAGAAGTTTTCCTCATTTCTCATTCATTTATCTTCGGCAACAGCAGCTGGCGCCAAAAAATGTATAAATCGAAAACAAATATGTTGCATTCAATTGTAAATGATGCACTTAAACACAGGGTCTTTTGGGCAACATAGGAAACTGTGTTTGTGAATGTGCAAAGATAAAATACCCTAGGGAAAGAACTTTTCTCCTTACAGTCTTTAAAATATATTTTTTAAAAAAGCAATGAACATAAAAAATTATATAAATTGAAACAGACTTTAACAAGATGCACTTTTTATACCACAAGATAGTATTATAATAAGAATGTAGTCATAAATATTTATACCCTCTTGAGTGCTATTCAGCGAAAAACAAAAGACAACAAACAAGTTGAAAAATAACTGCAGCTGTTGCAGTTTTGTACAAATGTACTGGTTACCCTTGCTATACCTAGCGACCAAGCGAACCAAACTATCTATCCATATATATATATATATATATACGTACAACGTGCATCGTGTGTATGCATACAAGCATATATAGTTTATCAATATCATGGCTTTTGGTAGTATAGGTTGAGCATGTAATGTTGAGGGCACATTTTTAGGCGGACGGGCAATAAAACTGAATTTTGGCTTGCCAACTATTGGGCCAAACAAAAGAGGAAGTGGGTGGAGTGGGTGGAGGAAAGGGGGTGCTGACTGTAGGTGAAATTTGTGGCAGATGGAGCGTGGCAAATGACTTTAAACGCTGAGAGTGAAAACTGTTTTGTGTTTTGGGGGCAGCTGGGCCAAAAAAACAAAAACTTATTGTAACCAACATTTGGATTGTTTTGATTTTTGCCTGCGATCAAAAGAAAATTAACTCTGATAAATTACACAAACAAAATATGTTGAGTCATTCAAAGGATAAAAGTTTTCCTTTCGTTTTTGGCTCATCTTGCAATATGAAATATTATTTAGACGTCTTTGAAGCTATAATTTATTGAAGCCGGGCTAGAAAGCTGAGTACAAAGAGGTTTTTCAACAGAAAAACAATTAATCTTTACGGCAAAATCATAAAAAGTTTTTAAAGTAGAAAAATAAGGTACATTATGCGCCTTTAAAAACCAAAATCTTTGTTTAAAGTAGCTACCAAAAATCTCATTTAGTGCCAATGACCATTTAATGTTTATTCAAAGTTGCAAACTTTGATCTGATAAACAATTGAATTCTATAGACAAAGCTAAGAAAAGTGAAAATCAGTTGAATAAATCGCATAAAAATGTGTTGTTTATAACAACATTTAAGCTTGTATACAAGATTGTTAAGTTTGTTTTATAAATGCTTTATAATGCATTTTTTATAATAGGAGGAAGCGCAATATATATAAGCGTTACAAATTGCTTAAACAAGCGTTTTCAGCTTGTTGTAAAAGTTGTTGAACTTGTCACCAGATGAACAGAAAATAACTTAAACAACTTAATCGCTTACTTAAAACATTAGAACACGAATCATGTTTCAGACTATGATTTTAAAGTGCTTCTCGATTATTTTATTTATTTTAAGTTAATTTATTACTTTTGTGTACTTTAATAAAGCTTCTTTGATATGTTCTTTGTGTTACAAAGCTTGAATGTAAGGTATATTTGAGGTATTTATGTATGAATCTGTTTTATCTTGTTACAGTTTTGTAAGTGTAAGCGTTGAAGCTAAGTCGGAATTAATGTTTAATGTTAGTATATTAAGCCTGGCTTTCAAGTTGATCCCCGAGCATATCACAAAGTTTGTTTCAGGTTTGCTTGTCTGCTTGTAATCTTCTAATCTGATTCTGTATCACCGATTTTCTAGGGATAGAAGTTTTATAAGTAAAGTCTTTTTAGTAATCAAACAACCTAAGCACCTGTCTACGAATAAAGTGTTTCTTCAGCACATTTGGAGTTTAATTCAATTGGAATCTTTTAAGTGTTTTGTTGTTGGCTTTTTGGCTACCTTCATGTTGATCTTGGTGCCACGGACAAAACGTGCCAATTTATTGGCACTAACTGTCGCTTGAGAGCCGGCATCATTGTAACGTGGACGTTTCTTTTCCAGCTTACTGGCCCAACAGCTGGCGGCACGGCGACGAGCATTGCCACAAATTGTATCAGCTGGATCGAGTAAAGAACTATCAACTGAATCTGGTGCTGCTGTGACACCAGCATCATTTTCTTTATCATCATCCTTTGGTTCCTCGGCATCCGAGTCCAAATCGGTTTGTATTGATTGTGGAAAACGGACGCCACGAAACTCATAGACCAATGGATAGATGCGTTGTACGGACAATTCAACGGCACGAACAGTGGCCGCTGTTACCGTTATACTGCCGGTCGAGAAGATACGCACAGTGGCCTTGGGATCACGCATGCGATAGGTAACCCCTGGACACAGCTCTGGCTCATAGCAGGCAGTATCACGATAGTGCATAGAGAAATTAACAATCCTAATGGGCCACGGCATAGCGCAAGTGCCCAAAACGTTCACAATGCGAAAGTTTTGAAAACGCACCGGAAAACCCAAACGTTGCAAGCAACGAGCATAACGTCGAGCGGCAACCTTTGCCTGTTCCTCCGATATTGCGCCCGTACAAGTAATCCTGCCGGATGACCAAATCGTAGCGGTGGTATACGGACGACGTAGACGCATCGTTACCATTCCATTCTCCCGACGGTATTCCACATTCGATCCGGTCAACGCAATGCTGCGTAAATTGAGATGGCAGCGTACACTAAATGAGCAGACAACATTGTTAATAACAATGTCGAGTTCCAATTCATCATCTACTGTCTGGACATCATCTTCTTGTTCTATCTTCACATCCTCAACGACTTCTGCAGCTTCTTCAGACTTTGGCGATTGGATATCCAAGTTTAGCGAAGACATTTCTTAAAAGACGATTTTTTTAGAGCGAAACAAATTTATGAGCGACTGACTTTGTTGAGTTAAGACAGTCGACTGAGGTTTAGAAATATATTTTGTTACTGTGTGACCTGTTGGAAGTAACAAAATGTACTTTTTTTCTCAAATAATTTCAATCTAGGATATACTGTTCAAAAAATACCTTGACAATCGATTTATTTTAGAAGCCCTTGAAGTTTGATTCCTAAAATAAATGCAACTTTTGAATTAAGTTATTGTGGGTTGGTGTGAAAAAAACATCTTAATCCGCAAGTGTCTGTTCTCTCAGGCAACAGAAGACAACAGGAGACAACAAGCAGTAAAAACAAACACTTGACCGTGGGCCCATTGTCAGCTGCAGTCCGAAAGCAAAGGCACAATTCAAGAGGCAGTCAACGTTTGAAAGTGATAAGTGTTCCTCTTTTTTTAAGCCCCCTTTTGCAAGCGACACAGTCTAAGTTGAAAGCACTCTTTGCAACGGCCGTGACTAACTCAAGCAATACCAATCGAATGACTGGGTCAACATTATTCGACAACAAATGGAAGTTAGATTAGTTCTCTTATCAGTCAAGAGTAAGTTGGAAGCGAGGTTGATAAGTGCTATGTAAACAACAGAAAGTTATTCAGACACATTCTCAATTAAATAAGACAAAACATTTTGTTGTTAATAAGTGGTGGTGTGTTAATGAATTTATAAATAGATCAACAGCTGCATACACACACACATATCAAGCGAAAATGGAAAGTGAGAGAAATGCCGACCGAGAGAATTTCTTATTTCCAAGCGATAACTGTATATTTCTAATAAACGTCTCAATACTTATGAACTCAGATCAGTAGTTTTGATCTCACTCTCTTTTACTCTCTACTACGTTTCACTTTCTTACGCGCTCTGGCAAATGTCTGCATTGGAAATGGATTCCCACTTACTACCACCATTGAGAATTACAGTTATTAATCAAATCTTCCAGCAGATATCCAGAGCATTAAATGAACTTGACGCTAATTTAAAATAAATACACATACACACATATATTTGTATTAAGTGTCGAGACGGTCTAGCCAATAATTTAAAACACAAACAGAAATGAGAAGAGCGACAAACGAAAACGAAACTATGTGAGCGGCGGAAGCAAGGGAAACGGATTAGGAGAAGGAATTGGTAGAATGCCGCATACGAATTAAGAATCAAAAGACGGCCTTGTTGTTGCTTTTGTTGATTTATGTATCTGTGTTTGTTTTTCGCACATCCAATTGTTGTTGGTAGCTAAAATTTGTTTAGCTTTGAAAAACGCACAAAACAGAACAACAAACAACCAGCACACGCACACAACCACAAACATGACAAGACTCGCGAGACTTGGCTATACATAAATTTATTGCATGTTAGAATAAAATCGCAGCCGGCACCAAGGAATCGATCCCAATCAAATTAAAAAAAAAAAAAAAACGATTGAAAATAACTGTAGTTAAAATTTGACAAAGTCGCAAATGGTAACATGTTGCTGGCCAATTAGCAAGACTTCTAAATGCACATGTGTACATATTTATTTCGATACCTATAAATCGGTTACTAGTTGCTAAGTAAATAGTATTCATAATCATACCACATTTGCATAAGCAACGCGTTGCGCGCCGCTACAGCAACAAGAACAAGAACACCAACAAAGAACACAACACAAATGATTTCTAGCAATAACAAATCGCTAGTGGTTTTTTTTGCACTTTCTTTTTGATCTTGTTGTTATGCGCTCTTGATTATTGAGAAGATCACTTTAATTGCTGAGCAACACACCACACTACACTTTTTTAATACGCACACGCTTTGGTTGTTGTATTGAAGCTATTATTAAAATTTTTGTTGCGTTTTGATTTCGATTTTTTACAACAACGACGACGCCCACGCGCTAGCACGTCCGTTCGCTTTGCAAGTTAAACGCGAAATAGCAGCTGTTAAGAAAGTTTTGCTGTTAAGGAATTTGGAGACTGTTAACTGGCAGTGATGCAATTTTAGCAGTTTAAGCGGCAAGCCAAAGTTTCTTCGCAAGCGTTCATGTATATGCAAGTTGATAATCAAGTAAATTGTGAAATATATATTACATTCGGTATGATGATACCAACTAACTTAAAAATTGGCAAGTTTTAAGCATAAAAATTTTCAATTGCAAAGAGCTGACAGCTCTGCGCCTGTTAAGCTAACAGTGGCACTCTATGGGCAACTATCGGCGTTGCCAAGAGAAAAGACCCCTACAAGAGGAAATTTACATTTTTAATCATGGCTGAACTACAGGTAGAACGCGTGAAAAAATTTATAAATATTTAATTAATTATATTTTTTTATAAACAGGAGTTTAATCAAGCCGCAGAAGATGTGAAGAACCTAAAAACCACACCGGCTGATAACGATTTACTGGAACTCTATGGCTTATACAAGCAGGCCAATGTTGGAGATTGCAATACAGGTAAAAAAAAGTTTGTGCGTCGAAAAATGTGAAATAACTAATCTACGACTTTTGTGTAATGAACAGAAAAACCCGGTTTCTTGGATTTTAAAGGAAAGTCCAAATGGGAGGCCTGGAACAAACTCAAGGGCATGACTAATGCCGATGCCCAAGCAGCTTATATAGCTAAAGTAAAATCTCTGATTGCTGCCGTGGGTCTAAAGTCCTAAACTTTGAATGGCTTTTAAATATCAAAACTTATAAGTGGCATTGCATATTTTTTGCAAGAAATTAGCACAAATTCTTCTTAAGCACAAAATACACACAAGTGAAAAAAAATAACAGTTTAAACATTTATTTAGTCAAAAGCGAGTTATCAACATATGCATATGCATATGTATATGTGTATATAAAAAAAAGACGTACGTGTTATACGTACATACATACATATGTTATAGGCAAATCTAGCGTTCCAATTGAGGTGTTCTAGCGCTATTGCTTGATTGCCGTTGCCTCTCGTACACCTCGCGCTGCAGCTCTCTCAGATTAAGCTCTAGGGTTTCCACCACATCGAAATTCATGTCCTCGCGCGCCTGCTTGATGTAACCTTTTATAATGTTGATCTGCTCGATCAGTGGATCATCGACACTCGACGCTGTTGTAGATGCCTGGGGCGCTGACCAATTGTTCAACGATTGCAAATCAGACTGTAAATCGTGGAATGTTAATGGAAATTTCCAATAAAAGAAACTGATTTGACTCACGCCATGGGCAAAGGTGCGATTCGCCGGTCCAGCTCCTGATTGAGCTGCCAATCCGTTACGTTCATAGGCCTCCATTGCCATGCGCTGCTCGGTAAGGATGCGTTGTTCGGTTTCCATGCGTTTACGCTCCTGAATCTGGCTAATAAGCGCCTCATCCGGCAGTGGCGGCAGTGATAGCATCCTCTCCTTAATTGCCTGGACGCAACTCAGTCGAATTGCCTTCTTTAGAGCCTCTTCGCGACTGCCAGGCTCAGAGTGAATGGTAAGGATGCGTTTGCTACGTAAATCGATCCTCTCGGCAACCTGACCGATCTTGCAACGCAATGCGCTCGCATCGGCAATTGTGAATATCGATTCGCCTTCATGCAGACTATTCACAATCTTTAAATACATGTCCAGATCTGGAGTGACCTGTTTTTGCAGCTGCCGTATTTCCTCATAGACCTGGGCAAGCACTGGTCTGCAAGTGCGACTCTCATGCATATCCTGGCGCGTATCCAACAGCCACAAGCAATGCTGGCATAGTCTGATGGCTCGATCCTCATGATGCTGCATCTGCTGCAGTGGCTCTCCACGTGTCGTTGACAAACTGGCCAATTGCACTGGAGCGGAAAATCAATCAAACGACTATTTACTCAATCTATAACTTCACTTACTTGCATTCTCCAGTTGTAAGAGTCGGGAGCAATCGTGGCACATTATGCCACCACAGAGACGACAATGATGCTGCCTGCGCGCAATATGAAAGCTCTTTGCGCAGTTGGGGCAGAGCTTGACGGAGCTGCCATCAAGCCAAGGCACTGTTTGCTGTTCGTGATGCTTACGCTGCACTGCGTCCGTGGGCAAATCCTTTAGCAGCCGATGCAAACGTATAATCAGTTTATTTGTTTCGCTGGCATAGCGTTCCAGACGTGGATTGCGCACTGATTGAAAGTACTCAAGGTAGGAGCGTTCCGCACCTACGCTCTGCTTAGAATTATTATTAAAGATATTTAGATGCATCCTTGGTGCTCCGCTTGCACTCGCTGCTGCTGCTCCACCAGCATTTCCGGAACCAGTAGCCGGCAACGCTGCTGCTTGTGCGCCACGATTGCGATCATCGTCGAAGTTGTTAAGGATTTTCTTTTTGGCTTTGGTAAATATATCTTTGAAGACAGACTTCAAGGCATCGCCTTCCTCGGCGTGCTGGCGGGCAAAATGTTCGGTGAGAAAATCAATCGACTTCAAGTCGGCCCGGCAAATGGGACACAGAAACCCCTCAAGAATTTCCTCGCTGCCGGCACTTGGTTCATCCTCGCTGTCAAAGGGATTACCCGACATGCTGTCATCAATTTGCAGCAATAAAAAAGCGTGAAATTGTTTCCTTTTTTTAGTACGTGCTTTATCGCCTCGCCTTTGCAGTTACATGCGTGGTATCCTCCGTCGGGAGAGCGTCATGCAATTGTTACTTATTGTGTTGTCAATTCACTTTAAATCTGCATTTGATAACTCATAAAAAGTAACTTTAATTCAATTCTGAACAAAAAAAAACTCCCCTAGTGCCAACCATACGAATCAGATAGAACGGACTTGACATTCACATGTATACGTGCTGCTTACTTAACAGTGCTGTTCTGTTTTCATGCTAGGTATGCTGTTACATACATATTTAATTCAATTGTTAAGTTTTTAAAATTATATTTTCATAATTATTAGCTTTGCGCCCATACAAAATTCTAAATCGAAGCTTCTTCTTCGTCATCACTGAACTGATAATCATTTTTGCGTTTACGCGTCTTACGTTCATGCTCACGGGCCAATAACTCCTTAAATGCCTCATATTCTGCCATCGTAACGTGACATATTTTTGTGGCAAATGATTTCTCCGATGTATCCGTTATCTGATAAAGTCTATTGTTTGTGGTCGGCTCATCGGGATCCGCTTTAAGGGCACGCGGCTTAAACAAACCTAAGCGAAGCAAAAATGTGTGACGACAACGCAGTTCCTCAAATGGCAACGATAAAGCGGCCGATTTGACAATTTCTGGCACTTCGATGCGCATTACATCAAACATATAGTTTAACTTCTTCTCTATGGTCTCTTCCGGCTGCGCCAACAAATCCGGACTATTCATCAAGAGTTTCCACACATTTTTATTCGTAGAAACTCGGCTCTTCAGATATCCGGATAATGAGAGCAGCTGATGAGCATCACTAACGTCGAGCAACTCTGGGTATTTAGTTAAAAGCAAGTGCAACAGTTGCTCTCCAAACTGACAGGCACGCCAAATCTCCAAACTGTTCACAATGCGCTCTGGCGTGCGCTTAAGTATCGTTGGATTTGCGGTTACAATTCTCAAGAAGCTTACGGTCTCAAGACCATGATTCTGAAACGTCTCATGAGCTCGCCGCCATAGCTCTGGCGTGTAAATGGACAGGGCAGGCTCCAGTTTGATGGCTTCCTCAATGTGAACTTGCTCAAGATTCACAAATTTTGGAAGCGTTGCCTTTGTTGCCAACATACGAACAGCGAAGCATTTCAACTGCAATTAAATGAATTTTACTGTTTGATTGTCATTTTAAACACATAACACTCACCTGTTGTTGCTGTCGTGGATTAAATAATAATTTTCTTATCATTCTTAACAATTTTGCGCAATGATTTTACTATAATCAAAACAAGCAACAGCTGTTCGTTCTTTGCTGTTAAAGTTTAACAGCTGTTAACGAAATTCCGCCTACCCCAAGAAAAGCGTAATCAATTACACATGTTTTCGTACTGCAGCCCTAGCTCTTCAATCAGCAAAACACCGCGACTTACAACTGTTAATAATATTATTTAAACGATGGCAAAGAGCAAGAAACAACAACGTGAACTTCATGCGGCAAAGGAAGCTGCCCAAGCGAACCATGCTCAGTTGGAGACTTGCAACGACGCCTACACAAGTGGTGCATTTAGTTATCTTCGCTTTTTGGTGCACCTGCTGGCAGCGGCTCAATTTTCGTATGGAATTTACTACTATCTGTTTAAAGTCTATTGGCCGGAAGGGCTGCACGAGGAGGAGGAGCTTAAAACACGGTGGGGCGGCAAATTTAAATATCTAACATTCCTCGATGTCATCCTGCAGGCGATTTATCACAGTGTAGCATTACTCAATGATCTCATCGGCAGCAACACGGTTGCACTGGCTCCAAAGTCCTTTCTACGTCAGCTGCGTGATTATGTGTTTGCCACGTTTGCATTTCCTATTGCGCACAATGTTTGCATATCATTCTGGGTCATTTACCTTTGGGATCGTGAGCTTATCTTTCCGGAAGAACTCGACGCTATATTTCCCAGGCAAGTGTTTAATTTGTATTTGTGTCAATGTTAGGTTGTCATATTTGACCTTTGCAGCTGGCTGAATCACGTTGTTCACACAAACGTTGCGCTTTTGGCCATTATGGATTTGTTCACCTGCTTCCGCCAATATCCCAGCCGCCTGGCCGGTATCACTGGAAATGCTTCCTTTATGATTCTCTACGTAATTTGGGTGCATATTGTTAAGTATTTTAGTGGGCAGTGGGTTTATCCCTTACTTGAAGTTCTGCCAATGTTATTCCGGTATTTAATGCTCGCCGGTATGGTGGGTTTGAGTTTAGTATTTTATTTACTCGGCGAATTCGTTAACAATATCGTGTGGGGACCAGAGTTCAAATTGCTAAATCAAAAAACTAACAAACAAAGTTAAATCGCGTTAATCTAGTCTCTCACGAAAGCAAAGCGTCTTAGAAATTTCTAGCTTTTAGGAACAAAACTTCATACTTTCTTTTAAATGTTAATTTTTGAACTCAGGAACCGGTTTCATTTAGTAAAGACAACTGTATTTTTTAATTTAGTTAAGATTTGGAATTGTGAAGCCGAAAGAGGCTGCTGTAAAATATACTCCATTGTATGTTTAAGATATAAGTAAAGCGCATTAAAATAAATTATCAATTATAATAGTTTCTTATCTCTTTAGTTTTATTCAAACAGCGCGCTTTATTGACCGATTGCCGATGGTCTGACAATCGGTGCAACGCAGAAATATTCTAAAAACTGCAAACTTATTAAAAGTACTTTATGAAATGTAAGTTAACAATTAATTGAGGACGACGCATTTTGAACTTAGTTTCTTCAAATTTACATATATGAAACCAAAAACAAACAAAATTAGCAACTATCGTTTCTCTGCGCGGATGCGGAATTATATGAATTTTATAGACAAACACGTTGACAACTCTAGCGACGGCAAGGCGAATGAAAATTGGCTTAAAAGCAAGCCGAGTGAACACCATGGAATTGTGTTAACGTTAATTCATATGTAAGTGAAATCCATTACGAGTAAAGTGACTATTTAAATACTGTGTCAAAAGTAAACAATATTATGAGAGCATAGTATTTTAATCGGGCTTTGTTTGTTGGTTGGGTGAGTGTACCTTTTGCGTACAAGTGCAAGCAGAATAGCAATATCTTGTATATGTGTTAGTCTCACCAGGACTGCCAACTCGTTTGCTACGTTTGCATTTTCCCCTGACGGCCGCAGCTCTCAGCTGTTTAGTTGCCATAAAATGCAAGGCTACATGTGTCCAAACAATGTATGGCGACACAGTTTTGCAGCCACATTAAAAACTTCAATGAATGTATTTTCGTTAACAATACATTAATATTTGGTTGTTAATATGTATAAAGGTGTGTAGTAATTCTTTAAAAAAAATGTATTATATTGCTTTGAATGTTTATTGATGTGTTTTGTTTTATATTTAAAATTTTTATAGACTTTCATAATTTTTTTCTGGATTTCTTGACGCATTTGTTGCGCATATTGTTGGTTTTGTATTTTTGTTTTTCTGTTAACATTAATTTTCAAGTTGTGTTCACATTAAAAAGGTTATATTTAATGTTCTTAAGTAATGTATATAAATCAACAGTTGGATCAAAATGTTGTTGTTTTTTCTCTTCTTCTTGTCTAACTGCATTCTTTGTACTTCAGAAAGAGAGGAGAATAAAACGATTTTATTTCTTTGTACATACTTAAGCTGTGCGTCTGTTATGCGCGTGACTTTTAAACTTTTTTGTCAAATTAATTAACTTTTAATGCGCACATTTTTTCTAACTCTTACAGAAAAATGAAAGTGGCGTCGCCAAGCTAACTCTTCGTTTGTCGTCTACCCTCATCAACATTTTGGCCGCCAGCGCAGCTTCTACATTGCCCCACGCTCTTGTTTACGTTTACGCTCTCTTTGCTGTCTCTCTCTCTCTCTCTCTCTCGGCATCATTTAACTGTTAAAAACAATAACAATGCCAATGAGTGATGTGGCTACAACGTTAATTTATGCTGACCACGGCAATGGAATAACAACAACAACGACGACAAAGCATTCAAAGACGCTGCCATCCACAGCTACAACATCCAAACCAACAGCAACAGGAGGAGGAGCAACCACAAATATGACCATCTCATCCAAAGCGGATGGAATTGCTGGCGGAGCAGTTGGTGGTGCTGCAACTGCTACAGCACAATTGGGCAACATGTTGGCGCCACCCTTTAATCCCTCGCCGTTGGCCGCCATGCAGGGCCAAAAGTGGCACAATTTCTTCGATTTGGACAAGATAATTAAACAGTTGCGCGCCGCAGAGAAACAACATTTGCGTGGTGGTGGTCGAAATGGCGGCAGTGGCTCTGGAGGAGGAGGAGGAGCCAGTAGTGATACTAGACAGCCAGCAAATGTGGTTCAAGTGCAGCGTTTAAACGCCGCTGATATGTCCTACTATGATATGGTGCCCGAGCTGGCGTCACGTAATCTTATTGTTTGTGATGCCTGCAAGCGCAGCTATGTTCAGGCCGGTTTCACGAATCACGTTGAGCTGCGTCATCCAAGCGCCTGGGATGCAACGCCCAACAAGTTGAGCAGCAGCAGCAGCAGCAACGCTGAAGCGCGTTCCACAAGCTCCACATCTTCAACGGCGGCCGACAATAGTCCCGATGTTGGTCGCGAGTCGGCGGAACTGGTGGGCTCCCCAGCTGATACACAAACGTCGAGCAGTTCCAATGGTTCCACCAGCTCTGTAGCAACTGTACAGAACAACAACAACAACACTGCGCATCCATCCAGCAGCTCGTCGTCGTCATCATCGTCACGTCACAAAAGCAGCAGCAGCAGCAGCAAGAGTAGCAGTTCCTCAAAGACCACCAGCAACAATAACAACAACACCTCTAGCAGCAGCAGCAGCAGCACGAGTCGTTCGCGTTCCAAATCATCCAAAAACCGCCATCATTCCGATCATAAGATCGGTGGTGGAGGTAGTGGTTCCAAAAAGAACAGTGCCATAACAAGTGCAGCAACTGTTGCTGCTGCTGCTGCTGCAATCAAGGATGAGGCAGTATCAGCGACTGCACTAACGGTATTCTCCTCCTCATCGAATTCATCGTGTTCGCTGCCACCAACGCCAACGCTAGCAACTGTTGCTGGCAATGTTAATGAATATGGCATCAATTATTCACCCGCTCCGCCCGCGCAATTAGCCAGCATGCTGCTGGAAGAAACGCAACCCGCGACAAAGAAGAAGGTAGCGTATGACTTAAAGTCAAACTAAAACTAAACTATATTGAACCTAATGCCATTTTATTCTTACAGCTGAAAGGAGCAACAAATATTGATTCCTCGTCTCATCATCGAAGCAAACCAGCAAAGGAGAAGCAATTGGCGCCGTTATACGAACAGCAACAGCAGCTAACTGAATTGGATCAAGCCGTATCGTCAATAACTGGTCAAGTTGAGATAGACTCGCAGCAGCAGCAGCGTCAACAGGTTGATCTTTCCGCAGTTAATGAGGAGCCATTGCCAATGCATAATACATCTGATGATAATTCCATATCGCTGACTTTGGATGACATGCTCGACAGCAAGTTCATTAATGAAATACTAAACAATGTCGAATCCGATATACCCTTTGATGAGAGCGCACTGGACACCTCACAACCGCAACAGCAGCCGCAGCAGCAGCAGTTGCAACTGTCTGCGGATCAACATCCACCAGCAACGAAACGTTTGCGTTATGATGATGCTAACGATGCAGCTGACTATGCAACTGCACTCTACCAACAGCAGCAGCAACAGGTTTATAGTGAGGATCAGCAGGAGCAAACGCAATTGACGGCCATTGATGCAATGCAGCTGCAACAGCTCATTTATCAGCAGCAGCAAATGCTCAACGAGCAGGCAGCAGATCAGCAACACCAGCAGCAACAACAGCAGCAGCAGCAACAACAATTGAAACAGGAACTCAATGAGGAGGCAGTGGCACAATTTAGCGTTTATAATGTGCCCTCACTGACTGATGATACAGATGCAACGACGGCAGCAACAGCAACTGTTGCCGATGAGCAAATGATACTGCCAAATATTATTTACGAGATTACAGCCAATAATCAGGTGTCTGTGCTGGATCAACAGAGTCAGCAACAGGTCATTGCTGAGTTCCTAACCCAAGCTGGCTATGACAATTGCGATGTCAATGTATTGCAGGCAGCGACGAGCAATGGTAACAATGAGATTGCTGCTTCTGCTGCTCCTGCTCCAGCTGGAGCTGCTGTTGTACCAAATTATTTCAATGATGAACTGGGCGACTTGGACTTTACGAAACTGGAGACTGTAAGCGCGGAAGCCAACCACACTAAGACTGTCAAGCTGGAAAACCAGCCACAACAACAACCACTACAAGCCACCAACAATAATAACAACAACAACAACAACACAAATCCATATAATAGCTATGAATGCAATTATGTAGCACAACCACATCGCCAATTGGCCAATGCCAAATACCATGAGGATACCAGCTCCTACTTCAATATGACCCTCTATGCGGGTCCGCCACGACCGCTGGCCATGAACACCTTTGGCCTGGTCAAACTGCCCAATGGGATGGGCGCAACGTTGCGCAAGAATCTGTTGATGACGCGTAAAGCGAATAATAGTTTGCTCTCGTTAAATGGCAGCAGTGGCGTTGTGGGCAGCTTGGCGCGTCCACCGCCGCCGCTGCCAATATCGAGTGTGAATTGTAATCATAATGGAACGTCGTCTATGTTGCCACGTAATGCCTTTCCAGGCAAAACGATATATGCGCAAAAGGGTAGCGTCATACAGCAGGATCGTTTACGTTGCAACAAGCGAGCGCTGTTTAGGAACAGCACCGACAACCTTAGCAATGGTGTTAGCATGACAGTGAAGCGCCTGAATGAGTTGCTCTCGGGCAAGCTGAAGCCACAGTCCATGGCGGACAGAGAGAAATCCGAACACAACGAAGCCAGCGACGAACAGCAACCACAACATCAGCTCTTGGAGAAGAACCAGCGCATGCACAGTTTCTATGAGAAACGACGCAAATTGTTGGCTGTGCGACAGCAGCAACAGCGACACACAACGATGAACAACAGCAGCAGCAGCAGCAACAATAACTGCTATCGGCAATTGCTGCGTCCGAGACCTATGCATTTACCATTGCAACTGAATGCTATTGGCAGTCCAAGCCCGCAGCAACAGTTGCTGAAGAAACAATTACTTCGCACCCTGTCCGACAGCAGCAATTTACAAGCAGCTGCTGCTGCTGCTGCTGCCGCTGTTGCCGTTGCTGAAGCCAGTCGCAACACTACTCCATGGAAGAGCAACAGCTCTACACCAGGCAGTACTCCAGCTGGCGGCGATCTAATGCGTGTACTTGTCTGATTAACAAAAAAAATAAAATATATATATATATAAATTACATATACGTATACAACAAACAATGCTATTATGCATTAGGAAATTATTACGATTATGATAATGTTAAATAACAATTTATAATTCTTTACGTAGCCCCCACCCCCCTTATGTTAAATATTTTATCACATTCTTTTAAAACAGTTTTTTTCATTTGATATATTTTAAGTGATTATTTAGAGTTTTCTAGCTATTTTTGATTGTATTATTTAGTTAACTGTTTAGTCTGAGCACTAAGTATAGTTTAATTTTTGATGCTAAGCTAAACAGCATTATGTTGATAACCCCTCCTCCCTTATTTATAAAATGTAAACTTTTAAATATAACTACTATATACATATGTGTATGACATATATAAATATATGTATGTTTATGTATACAAATGCATGCAAACGTTTCAAATATGCAACTTTAATAAATTACCAAAATTTATTAGCCGGTTTTGGTCAACGACTTTTATTCATTTTTGAATAAATATCTTTGTAAATGTCATTGCGTTCTGTGCAAAACAATTTAAAAGCTACAAAGTGAGAATGGCATATCGAAACATGCGAAAATTGCTATCGTTATCGTAATCGACACAGCTCAGCTGCCGGCTTCTCAGTTGTGTCTGAAGAAGGTACGTGTTTGTTTTATATTTGCGTTCCTAATTTAAATCATTTGTTTAACCAATTTGTTTTGAAAAACTAGGTGTTCCTAAACTGTAGTTGTAAAATGCGCGCATCCAATGCGCTCATTGCCTGCTGCATCCTGTTCAGCTACCAATACGCTTTGTGCACGTTATCGCCAGACAGCAAAGCAAAAAACAAATTCAAAAGCTCTAAGTTTTTGCGTGGCCCGCAGGATAATGATGTATTTGGCTTGAACTTAATCTCGCCGCATCCCTTGCCCAAGGACATTATTATGCACCATGAGGCATACTACAAGGACACAGCCTTACGACATTTTAATGGCACTGTTCTTGGCTATGTAACTCCAGTGAGTATTAACTTACATACTGCGCAAGTCCTTCAAACAATTAACACTACATTTTTCAGTGGAATTCCCATGGCTACGATGTGGCCAAGATATTTGCCAAGAAGTTTGACATCATATCGCCTGTCTGGCTCCAGGTTGTGAAGCAATTTGAGGAATATGTTGTTGCCGGCACCCATGACATTGATGCCGGCTGGCTAAGTGATATCAGACGCAAAGGAAAAGTTCAGCAACGCACAGTTAAAGGTGCCCCTAAGAGTTTCCTGTGTTAGCTATAAACTTATTGATATTAACTCTACTCTTAACAGTATTTCCGCGGATTATCTTTGATCATTTTACCGATCGTGATATTAAATTGCTTTTAAGCGATGCCAGCGAACGCACAAAGTTAAATGAATTACTTATTCAGACATGCAAGGAGCATGGTTTCGATGGAATTATCTTGGAGGTATGGTCACAAATCGCCAGCCGCATTGATGATAAAATCCTCTACACCTTAGTGCTACAAATGGGTGAGTTATTTGTTACTATATTGTTGAAATAAATTCATCATCTGATTTTTTAAACACACAGCCAAGGATCTAAAGAAGCAACAATTGCGTTTAATATTAGTCATACCGCCACAGCGACGGGATATGTCTAATTTGTTTAGTGAGAGACACATGGATCGATTGTACAAGTATATCTATGCCTTCTCGCTGATGACCTATGACTTCTCGAGTGTGCAACGTCCAGGAGCCAATGCGCCTCTCTATTGGATGCGCACTGCCATAGATCACATTGCACCAGATGGCTGTCACGACATGGAGATAAAGCGTTCCAAAATCCTTATGGGATTGAATATGTATGGCAATGATTATACGCCCGATGGCGGTGGCCCTATTACCTTTAACCAGTACTTGGAGCTAGTTAGGCAATTAAAGAAACCACTAAGCAATGATGAGCGCGATGTGGAAAACTTTTTTGAGATCAAGTAAGCTTTTTCACATTTGATTTTCACAACGATTAGCTTTATTATATACTCTTTTAGGACAGAAACCGGTCGTCACACTGTGTTTTATCCAACTCTTTACTCAATTCATGAGCGCATCAAACTTGCTCAAGAGCTGGGTGTTGGAATCTCCATTTGGGAGTTGGGCCAAGGCTTAAACTATTTCTACGATCTCTTTTGAAAAGTGATGCATTCCAAAGAAATGTGTGTTCTGTGTTCGAATTTACAGTATTTGATGTTTTGCAACAAATGGCAATAGCGCTTAATATAATAAGCAACATTTTTTTACTGAGTGTGGAAATAATGTTTTTCTTTAATTACTCCAACAGCTTAAGACATGTGGCATAAAGTACTCTCTGCACGCCGTCTTTCGTCTACTGTCCTCAACTCTCGAATCGACTGTCGAGTGTCGCAACTTGAGTCTGTGTCTCTGGCTCCAAAGGAGTCGCCTTATTTGGCTTTGGCCCAAAAGATCGTTATTTTCTGCTTCTTCCTCTGGTTTTGCCACAAACGCTGAGCCATACAAATTTGTCACACGAAATTGGTGTTTGTGACAAATAGAGTAGAAGCAGAGTTACACAATAGCAACGAGAGAGAGAGGCAAGCAGTGAAAGATAAGGTGTGGGTGGAGGAGAGGGGTAGAGAGCGGCAGTCATTGTGTGGTGACAAGTGATTGAACTATTATACTCGGCATATATGGAATGTTTTGGGGGTATAATGAATGTTTATGCACTTCTGTCTCATATGCATTTGTTTACAGTTAGAGTTAATAGTTTGACTCAGGCCAAAACTAAGAGAAATTGCAAAAATTGTCTTGGGCATTGGTAAAAAACTTTCGACTTCCATAACTTCCTCAAAACTGACCCGATTTTCAAAAGCAATATCTCAAAAGTCATGGTTTGGCTTCTAGAATAAAACTGCATTTAAGAAATTACATTTAAATAAAATTCGATTTTTGGTCATATTCATGTTAAAATTTTATAATCAAAAATTGACTTGGGCATTGGTAAAAATCTTTCGAACTCCATAACTCCGGCAAAACTGACCCGATTTTCAAAAGCAATATCTCAAAAGTCATGGTTTGGCTTCTAGAATAAAACTGCATTTAAGAAATTACATTTAAATAAAATTCGATTTTTGGTCATATTCATGTTATAATTTTATAATCAAAAATTGACTTGGGCATTGGTAAAAATCTTTCGAACTCCATAACTCCGGCAAAACTGACCCGATTTTCAAAAGCAATAGCTTAAAAGTCATGGTTTGGCTTCTAGAATAAAACTGCATTTAAGAAATTACATTTAAATAAAATTCGATTTTTGGTCATATTCATGTTATAATTTTATAAACAAAAATTGACTTGGGCCATTGGTAAAAGCTTTCGAACTCCATAACTCCGGCAAAACTGACCCGATTTTCAAAAGCAATATCTCAAAAGTCATGGTTTGGCTTCTAGAATAAAACTGCATTTAAGAAATTACATTTAAATAAAATTCGATTTTTGGTCATATTCATGTTAAAATTTTATAATCAAAAATTGACTTGGGCATTGGTAAAAATCTTTCGAACTCCATAACTCCGGCAAAACTGACCCGATTTTCAAAAGCAATAGCTTAAAAGTCATGGTTTGGCTTCTAGAATAAAACTGCATTTAAGAAATTACATTTAAATAAAATTCGATTTTTGGTCATATTCATGTTAAAATTTTATAATCAAAAATTGACTTGGGCATTGGTAAAAATCTTTCGAACTCCATAACTCCGGCAAAACTGACCCGATTTTCAAAAGCAATATCTCAAAAGTCATGGTTTGGCTTCTAGAATAAAACTGCATTTAAGAAATTACATTTAAATAAAATTCGATTTTTGGTCATATTCATGTTAAATTTTATAATCAAAAATTGACTTGGGCATTGGTAAAAATCTTTCGAACTCCATAACTCCGGCAAAACTGACCCGATTTTCAAAAGCAATAGCTTAAAAGTCATGGTTTGGCTTCTAGAATAAAACTGCATTTAAGAAATTACATTTAAATAAAATTCGATTTTTGGTCATATTCATGTTATAATTTTATAATCAAAAATTGACTTGGGCATTGGTAAAATCTTTCGAACTCCATAACTCCGGCAAAACTGACCCGATTTTCAAAAGCAATAGCTTAAAAGTCATGGTTTGGCTTCTAGAATAAAACTGCATTTAAGAAATTACATTTAAATAAAATTCGATTTTTGGTCATATTCATGTTAAAATTTTATAATCAAAAATTGACTTGGGCATTGGTAAAAATCTTTCGAACTCCATAACTCCGGCAAAACTGACCCGATTTTCAAAAGCAATAGCTTAAAAGTCATGGTTTGGCTTCTAGAATAAAACTGCATTTAAGAAATTACATTTAAATAAAATTCGATTTTTGGTCATATTCATGTTATAATTTTATAAACAAAAATTGACTTGGGCCATTGGTAAAAGCTTTCGAACTCCATAACTCCGGCAAAACTGACCCGATTTTCAAAAGCAATAGCTTAAAAGTCATGGTTTGGCTTCTAGAATAAAACTGCATTTAAGAAATTACATTAAAATAAAATTCGATTTTTGGTCATATTCATGTTAAAATTTTATAAACAAAAATTGACTTGGGCCATTGGTAAAAGCTTTCGAACTCCATAACTCCGGCAAAACTGACCCGATTTTCAAAAGCAATAGCTTAAAAGTCATGGTTTTGCGTCTAGAATAAAACTGCATTTAAGAAATTACATTAAAATAAAATTCGATTTTTGGTCATATTCATGTTAAAATTTTATAACCAAAAATTGACTTGGGCATTGGTAAAAATCTTTCGAACTCCATAACTCCGGCAAAACTGACCCGATTTTCAAAAGCAATAGCTTAAAAGTCATGGTTTGGCTTCTAGAATAAAACTGCATTTAAGAAATTACATTTAAATAAAATTCGATTTTTGGTCATATTCATGTTAAAATTTTATAATCAAAAATTGACTTGGGCATTGGTAAAAATCTTTCGAACTCCATAACTCCGGCAAAACTGACCCGATTTTCAAAAGCAATAGCTTAAAAGTCATGGTTTGGCTTCTAGAATAAAACTGCATTTAAGAAATTACATTTAAATAAAATTCGATTTTTGGTCATATTCATGTTAAAATTTTATAATCAAAAATTGACTTGGGCATTGGTAAAATCTTTCGAACTCCATAACTCCGGCAAAACTGACCCGATTTTCAAAAGCAATAGCTTAAAAGTCATGGTTTGGCTTCTAGAATAAAACTGCATTTAAGAAATTACATTTAAATAAAATTCGATTTTTGGTCATATTCATGTTAAAATTTTATAAACAAAAATTGACTTGGGCATTGGTAAAAATCTTTCGACTTCCATAACTCCGGCAAAACTGACCCGATTTTCAAAAGCAATAGCTTAAAAGTCATGGTTTGGCTTCTAGAATAAAACTGCATTTAAGAAATTACATTTAAATAAAATTCGATTTTTGGTCATATTCATGTTAGAATTTTATAATCAAAAATTGACTTGGGCATTGGTAAAATCTTTCGAACTCCATAACTCCGGCAAAACTGACCCGATTTTCAAAAGCAATAGCTTAAAAGTCATGGTTTGGCTTCTAGAATAAAACTGCATTTAAGAAATTACATTTAAATAAAATTCGATTTTTGGTCATATTCATGTTAAAATTTTATAATCAAAAATTGACTTGGGCATTGGTAAAAATCTTTCGACTTCCATAACTCCGGCAAAACTGACCCGATTTTCAAAAGCAATAGCTTAAAAGTCATGGTTTGGCTTCTAGAATAAAACTGCATTTAAGAAATTACATTTAAATAAAATTCGATTTTTGGTCATATTCATGTTAGAATTTTATAATCAAAAATTGACTTGGGCATTGGTAAAAATCTTTCGAACTCCATAACTCCGGCAAAACTGACCCGATTTTCAAAAGCAATAGCTTAAAAGTCATGGTTTATCTTCTAGAATAAAACTGCATTTAAGAAATTACATTTAAATAAAATTCGATTTTTGGTCATATTCATGTTATAATTTTATAAACAAAAATTGACTTGGGCCATTGGTAAAATCTTTCGAACTCCATAACTCCGGCAAAACTGACCCGATTTTCAAAAGCAATAGCTTAAAAGTCATGGTTTGGCGTCTAGAATAAAACTGCATTTAAGAAATTACATTTAAATAAAATTCGATTTTTGGTCATATTCATGTTAGAATTTTATAATCAAAAATTGACTTGGGCATTGGTAAAATCTTTCGAACTCCATAACTCCGGCAAAACTGACCCGATTTTCAAAAGCAATAGCTTAAAAGTCATGGTTTGGCTTCTAGAATAAAACTGCATTTAAGAAATTACATTTAAATAAAATTCGATTTTTGGTCATATTCATGTTATAATTTTATAAACAAAAATTGACTTGGGCATTGGTAAAAGCTTTCGAACTCCATAACTCCGGCAAAACTGACCCGATTTTCAAAAGCAATAGCTTAAAAGTCATGGTTTATCTTCTAGAATAAAACTGCATTTAAGAAATTACATTTAAATAAAATTCGATTTTTGGTCATATTCATGTTAGAATTTTATAATCAAAAATTGACTTGGGCATTGGTAAAATCTTTCGAACTCCATAACTCCGGCAAAACTGACCCGATTTTCAAAAGCAATAGCTTAAAAGTCATGGTTTGGCTTCTAGAATAAAACTGCATTTAAGAAATTACATTTAAATAAAATTCGATTTTTGGTCATATTCATGTTAAAATTTTATAATCAAAAATTGACTTGGGCATTGGTAAAAATCTTTCGACTTCCATAACTCCGGCAAAACTGACCCGATTTTCAAAAGCAATAGCTTAAAAGTCATGGTTTATCTTCTAGAATAAAACTGCATTTAAGAAATTACATTTAAATAAAATTCGATTTTGGGTCATATTCATGTTATAATTTTATAAACAAAAATTGACTTGGGCCATTGGTAAAATCTTTCGAACTCCATAACTCCGGCAAAACTGACCCGATTTTCAAAAGCAATAGCTTAAAAGCCATGGTTTGGCTTCTAGAATAAAACTGCATTTAAGAAATTACATTTAAATAAAATTCGATTTTTGGTCATATTCATGTTAAAATTTTATAAACAAAAATTGACTTGGGCCATTGGTAAAAGCTTTCGAACTCCATAACTCCGGCAAAACTGACCCGATTTTCAAAAGCAATATCTCAAAAGTCATGGTTTATCTTCTAGAATAAAACTGCATTTAAGAAATTACATTTAAATAAAATTCGATTTTTGGTCATATTCATGTTAAATTTTATAATCAAATGACTTGGGCATTGGTAAAATCTTTCGAACTCCATAACTCCGGCAAAACTGACCCGATTTTCAAAAGCAATAGCTTAAAAGTCATGGTTTGGCTTCTAGAATAAAACTGCATTTAAGAAATTACATTTAAATAAAATTCGATTTTTGGTCATATTCATGTTATAATTTTATAAACAAAAATTGACTTGGGCCATTGGTAAAATCTTTCGAACTCCATAACTTCGCCAAAACTGACCCGATTTTCAAAAGTAACGGCTTAAAAGTCATGGTTTGGCGTCTAGAATAAAACTGCATTTAAGAACTTACATCTAAATAAAATTCGATTTTTGGTCATATTCATGTTATAATTTTATAATCAAAAATTGACTTGGGCATTGGTAAAAATCTTTCGACTTCCATAACTTCGCCAAAACTGACCCGATTTTCAAAAGTAACGTCTTAAAAGTCATCGTTTGGTCCCTTAAATTAAACTGCATTTAAATATCTACACTTAAATTGAATTCGATTTTTGGCCATATCCATGTTAAATTTCTATACCAAAGGCTCGACTTGGGCACATGTCAAATCTGTCGACTTCCATAACATGTCTCCAGTTGCGATTGCCGCTAAGCGCCAATTAAAACAATAATCAAGTTATCGATAAGCATTCCATATCTCTTTGACAAACTCCAAATGTTTGCAAAATGGCTAACAAAATATTGATAATAATGTTCCATAAAAAAATGAGTCCAACTCAATTAGTATAAGTATGAAGTGGCCGAAATAGTTAAAACAGAATGTTTATTTATGCAAAAATGGCGTGCATCCCTGGTAAACGACATATTTGCCAGCCCTACGGTTAGTAGTTGCGTTTTTGGATCTATTTAATTCGCCGGCAGGTGATAAATGTTATTGAATTTCAACAAAATGCGTTGGCTTTACGCTTGCTTTGTGATAATTTTGTGCGCGCTAATCTTTTGCGAGTACGTTGCCGATTTTGTGGTGCTACAAAAATGCAAATGGCCCGAAATCCGGCGTAAGAAGTATGTGGACGATCCATTGCGGGCGATGATTATAGCCGATCCCCATTTGCTGGGACCACATCGAGGCCATTGGCTGGACAAGCTATATCGCGAGTGGCATATGACTCGCTCCTTTCAGGCTGCGACCAGATTGCTGCAGCCAGACGTTGTGTTCGTGTTGGGCGACTTGTTTGATGAGGGCGATATGGTCAGTGATAAACAGTTTCAAGAATATGTTTGGCGTTATCTACAGATGTTCAATCTGCCTGCGGGCATACCACTAATCAGTGTCGTTGGTAATCACGACGTCGGCTTTCACTACAAGTGAGTAGCAATTGAGTTGATTATAAATAATTTAAATTTAAGCATGTGTCTTTTTCAGAATGCATCCATTTTTTATGACTCGTTTTGAAAACTATTTGAACTTCTCCAAAGTGCATTTGTACACCATCAAGCAGATACACTTCGTTGTTGTCAATTCAATGGCAATGGAAGCGGATGGTTGCATGTTCTGCAATGAGGCGGAATCAGCACTGAAGAATATTTCAAGAACGCTGCACTGCATGCAACATCCACATGTGGCAGAATGTGCGCGAACGCGTCGTCATCCATATAGTCAGCCTATTATAATGCAACATTTTCCCACATACCGCATATCGGACAGGGTGTGCAGGGAACACGATGCGCCACACATTGAGGCATTCAGAGAGCGCTATCATGTGCTCTCCAAGGATGCTACAGATTTGTTGGGTGATTTGCTCAAACCACGCCTGGCCTTTGCCGGGCACTCACATTACTACTGCCACAATGTCAATCGATTGGGCATCGATGAGTTTACGGTCGCCTCATTTAGCTGGCGGAATAATGTGAATCCCAGTTTTATGCTGGTAAGCTAATCAAGCAGAGAAACAGTTTTGATATTTTCAACCATTTGCGTTTGCAACTTTAGGCCACAATAACGCCAGACGATTATGCGGTGAACAGGTGCAAAATGTTGCCACAACAGTTTGTCTACAATAGTTATGTAAGCGCTGGCATTTCTTGCTTTATAATGATTGGAATCCAGCTAAGAAAGTACTTAATCCAACGGAGAAAGGCAATAATGGAGGAGGATTTGTTGTTGGACCAGAAGCTGAATTAACTGTAAAACAGCATAACAGCAGACGATGGAGTACAAGTACGATAGTATTCTCGCATTTTGTGATTCATGGCCAAATTAGAGGCTTAGTTTAGGTAGCTAATAATGCTAGAGTATGCGCTTTTTGCTTACACACATTTATACTAACAGCATATCAATAAGCAAACTACTATATCTTATGTTTATCAAAGATATATACAAGTATATTTATTAAAATTTTTATCACAGACAAAATGCTTGTTAACTCACACGGAATATTTGACACAGTCTGCAGACAAGAGTTGAACAAAAACAAACAAAAATGCCAAAGAAACAGTATGTGTTGTTTAACTGGAGTCAAACAAAGAATCGTCTCATTAAAGTGACAACATAAGTACATAAGTATTTAAATAAGTATAATACAACAATTGTGTGTGTGTGTGTTTTGTGTATGCAGATTCAATAATTCCTGTACCATGCTATCTTTTGCCCCATTTAAGACAATGAAACCGAACTGCAATTTGTACTAATTGACAACTAGACTAAATTATTTAACGTTAAGCTAAACTATTATACTTAAGAATGTAGTTGCGGAGCTGCGACTCCGTTGGTGCACAGAGTACGGCCTGTAGGAATTCGTAATTGTAACTAAATTTAACGACTCTTATGTCCGATTCAGAAGATTAATTTGAGCCTGCGTCTGATGATTTCGCGGTGCAAAGCATTCCTTTGGCAGAAATCGGTGTATCACGGGCGATATCAGTTGCGGATTGAGTGTCTTTATATTGGTGGGTTTCGTCAGCAGCGAGACTATTGAACCCACAACAATAACCGTTGCAACACCAATGGGATTAATCCAGTGGTAGGATAAACGATATAATGGAAACACCTGCTCCTCATCCACCCAAATATTCTCGGGCAGCGTCACGTTCGTTTCACAATGCTCCACAGATATATGTAACTTTTGTGAATTAAGTTGACCCGCTGCGATGGTAACCTGAGTGCCAAATGATATCCAGCCGGCGAGCAAGGCGCTAGCAATGCCACCAACTGCAGTGCCAATAGTATTTGCCCATGGCACTAGCATGCCCAGCGTGAAGAGTCCAAAAGTGGTGCCGGCTGCAATGGCCGTCATTGAGGTGCAAATGCTAAGGATGCCACTTAACCGTTCCAGGACAAAGACCAGCGAAAGTGCAACCACACCAAGTACTATCACAGAGCCTTTAACCAGCACCGTGGCGGCGCGTTCACTTGGCTGCATCTTAAAGCAGCCTCGCACAATGTCCTCCAGTATAACCAGCGACGTAGAATTGAGCACCACAGAGAGGGAACTCAAGGCAGCACCAAAGATGCCCGCTATAAATAGACCAGCCATGCCATGGATATGACCAACGCTCTGCACCACATATAATGGCAGTAATTGATCATCGTGGGAAATTAAACCTGCACTTAGTGGATCACAATCCTGATACTTCTGAAAGATCAGCAGACCCACATAGCAGCACACCGAAACAAAGGCAGCCACACCAATTGTAAATATGGCCATCGAAGCACGCGCCTGTTTCAGTGACGGCAAGGACATATAACGTTGAACCATGGTCTGGTTGACGGCATTAAATGATGTCCAGTAGGAGAAGCCGCCAATGAGTACACTCCAAACAGTATGACGCACATATGGCGATGGATTTGTGTTGCCAAATATAAGGCGACCACCTTTGGTCGCATCATCAAATAGCTTATCGAACCCATTGGCATAGTAGGTGCCCAAGGCGGCCACGACGAGCACTGAGAGAAACATGACCAGCGTCTGCCAGGCATCCGTATGCACCACAGCCTTAATGCCGCCCACAAAGGTGTAGAATACACACACAATCACGATCACCGATGAAATCACATGCAAATTGATGCCAGACACTGTGAAAAAAGAATGTTGAAGAATTTTGTAATATTTATTGTAGAAAATTCAGAAGAATTCCTTACCTTGATTCAATGCTATGGCAGGCACATAAACAACAAATGGCAGAAAAAGTATCTAAAAAAAATGTGAAAAAAGAACAAAATTAATAAACAAAAAGACTTCCTAAAAAGATCATTACAATTAACTCACCTCATCCAAAATAAACATAAACGATGCTATGCTACGTATAACCGAATGGAAGCGCATTTCCAGATACTTAAAAGATAAAAAAATTTAGATTGGAATATAGATTTGGTTTCAAAGGGTATATTGGATTAAAGCTAAATATTTTTATAAACATCTAAATAAGCTTTAACAATTAAAAATAATAAAGTAGCGCTAAATAATTAATTTTAATACATTTTAGTAATCTCTCAATTATATATTAAAAGTCAAAGGGAAAATAAAAAATTAATAACAAACTCTTCCAAACTAAACTAACATAAATAAAGTTTATAAAAACATCTATTCATTAAACACTTATTAATAAAAAAAAACCTCTTTAAAACTTGATACTACAATAAACCCTTGAAAACTAAGTGCTGAAACATTCTAAATATAATGGTAAAACTGTAAAATTGATTTTAATATTTGTGATTTTAATATCGTGTGCAGTATAACAACTGTCAAGTGGCTGGAAACAACAAATCTAATTTGTTATTAATCATAGCGAAGCTTATGCAAGTGGACGTATGGGCATCAAGTAAGGCGTACAAAGTCCATTGAAAATTGAAAAGCACTTGTCGAATGTCTTTTTATCGTTAATTAAAATGTGTTCTATAATTGGCACTTGGGTTTCAAATTGGCCAAGATGACAAATCCACATAACAAAAAAAACCTAAGCGAATAGAATACGATTTCGAATCTTGATTTCTAAATATATAACGAAAGTTCAAGGTTGAGAATACATTGTAGCAGTTTTATAATCAATTTATCTATAGAATATGTTAAATTCTTAATTCAGAAGCACGACAGCCTAATTACCTGTTTTTTTTTTTTTTTTAAATTTTTTATGATTTAAATAAAAAATTATTTAGATTTCAATGCCAAAAATCTGATTTATTTCATTGCTAAAAGAGTGCTCGAAGATATAAATCAAATTCAATCTAGAAATCTTATCTATACTTTTGTGAGCAATATACTATTTAAGTGCAATGAATAGGTTAGTTAACATTAATCATATCCAACCAAATCGAGTGCATTTTCTACGTGGTATAAATTAATTGAACAGCATATAAAAAGAGTCTGGTCTATTCTTATCACTGGTTTTTGGTTCTGTGATTCTGTTTAACAACTTGTTTTTTTTTATACACTTCACCATTGTGGTAAAGTCATTAAGTTTTATGGATAAGTTTCTTAGATAAAAGTCTACCTACCTCATAGGAGGAACCGACTTGTAGAGTTGTAAATACTGGTATGTAGATATAGGAGACAGCAAAGCCTTGCAGAACAATGGCAATGGCAATAAACCAGTATTGTGTGCCATAATTATATATCTCTGATGTGGTGCCCAGTATTGTAACGCCCGATACATAACTGTTGATAATCATTTACAAAGAGATAAGTTGTAGGCGTTACTTGCACATATAGTAAAGGTTATTTGCTGTTACCTGGCTATCAGACTCATAGCAACGGGAAAGACTTTTAGCTTTCGCGATCCCAACAGATATTCACTCATCTTTTCCGAACCAAAATCATGTTTTCGCTCCACTTTTGGTGTGGTTGTGGGCAGTGTGGGTTCAACTTCTTCAATCAATTTTTTTGATTTTCTAAAAAACATTTCATAATATCAAACATTTTATACTAAAAATATTAAGTGAGATAAATGAACCCTTACTTTATGCAGCCAAAATAAATACCGGTCCCAGTGGATAGAACAATCATGCCCAGAAAAACGATATAATCAACACTTCCAAATCTGTATCTTTCATCCGTCTGCAATTAAATAACGATATTAGTTAAATAAATGGGTCTTATCTTTTAAATATGGGTAGGATTATGAATTTGAAAGTTTCTTAGTATACTAGAAAATAACTAAAATAACGCTTGCTGAATACCCATAGTTAAAATCTATACCAGTTTTAACTTTTCAAACTCACTTCAAATGTTTTGTAGCTTTATAAGGTTAAGTGTCAGTTAATACTTTTTAATCCGGCGGCAAGCTAATTATACTTATCATCTCGACTCGTTTTTTTGTTTTTTTTTATTTTGTTTATAAAACTGAGAGCAAACAAATACTCACACGCAAATGCCTTTTTAATAGAGGGCAAGTGAGGACTTTAACCTTTTGCACAATACGCCCCCCCCCCCCCCCCCCCAAAAAAAAAGTAAAACTTTATCAGAACTTTAGAACTTTGAGACTGACGCTCTTCATCTTACTTTTTTTGATTTTTTTACTTTTTTTTTGTTTTTTGCATAATCACAATGGGGGGAAAGACTTTATAAAGCTTTTAAGTCATGCTTACCACTTCCATGTTGTTGTTCTTGTTTATTTTTACCGGTTGCCGAAAAACTTTGAAAAACGAAAGCAAAACAAAATAAACACACGCTGCTGAGTGGGTGACACTTACGATAATCAAAACACAGAGAGCACAAAAGAGAGAGAATACCAAAAGTTCAACACAGTGCAATGGAACTTTTATTTATTTTTGTTTATGTGGACTTCAAAAATGTTTGGTGTTACAACACTGATTCATATTACACAATATTAATGAATGAAAAAAAATTACAGTTTTTATAGCGATAATTAAAAGCGATTCGAAAACGAAAAGCGAAAGCAAAAAAGAAAGTTGTTCGTTGCTCAAATTCTGTGCATCTGCCGACCGATTCTTTAAAAGCAAGTTGTCTAAAAAAAAAACACTTTGCGACACGCGTCACCCACACCGTCGTCGATGCCAATTTGGATGACGAGCTCAGTAAGAGTTAGACAGGAAAACAACCGTTAACAACGTACGCACATCGTATTCCAAATTGCACTGAGGCCACCGCAGCGCGTGCGTTGGGTTTGAGGGCAAAAAGCTCTCCCGCCATTCAGAACAAATGTTGTGCAAGAGCGTTGGGTGAGAGAAACACCAACAACAACAGCTTTGTGAAAGCTTCGTCAGTTCGTCTCGCCGCAAACAAAATGGGAGAGAAACGCAGAGAAAGAGAGAGGTGGAGAGAGTTAAGGGGTTTCAAGTTGATCGACATCAATGAAATTATGCACTTTGATAACAGTGCATTTTTATTAAGATTTTTATTAAGTGCGCTGTGGACATTAAAAAATATAAATCAGATGACGTTCATACGGATTTTTGACTGTGCATAATCTATACATATATAAAATGATCAATGATGATCTAAAATGAATGATATTTTAATATAAATATTTGACTTACTTATATTTATGTTGCAAGCTTAAAGCATTTGAACAGTTGATAAAAATAAAAAGAACAAAATATTTGGATTAGAACGTTACTGCCAAAGTTTGATATGCATTTTTTAAATATTTCTTTGGCTTCTATTCTTGTCGATTTTGTTTTTTATTTCACAAGAACTTATATGATTCAATTCGTATCAATTGAACAATAATAACTTGTCAGATGGCATTTATAACCCATTTTGATGCATTGGTTGTTGCAACTTGCAATGCAACCTGACACTAAACATTTCAAACAGCGAATCGAATGCAAGGCACAAATGACAATTACATTTGTAACCATACTATTAGCATGTCGCATTCTTTCATTTCACATTTGGTTTGCATTCTTTTGTAATTAGATTAAGCATACGAAGCTTTGGTCACCGCTTCACCTTTAAGCCATGAACAGTTAGAAACGGAACGCGCAGCTGTCAAGCTGATTGAAATGAGCACATTGAGCTTCACTAATTGCATCCAGACGCCAATTGCATAAGTAAGAAAGCAAAAAATGAGTAAAAGCAACAACAACTCACCGACGCGTCAAACCAAACTCACTTTCAAGCGACACTCCAAGAGCAATCTCATCGACTATGAACAAATGCAGTTGACAACTGCCGATTTACATGCTCCACTTCCAACAACAGCAACAACATCAATGCCATCTACTCATAATGGCAAAATGCAACTGAAATTGAGTGCTAGCAAAATAAAGCTACATAATACACAACAACAACAACCGTTTAACGAGAGCTTCGATGCACTGCGTCGCAAATCAGCACCACAGCTGTTTACCTTTAGCATTGCACCAAAAATGGCAGCTGCTTTGGGTGACACTAAAATCGTGCCACGTCTGCCGGCTCACAATCAGAGCAACAGCATTCGTCGTTCACGCACCTTGGGCTTGCAACAAGCGGTGCCACAGCTTAACACGAACGATAGCACTAGTGATCCCAGCAGCAGTAGCATAACAGGAGGTAGCTCTACTTCACCAGAATCATTGCTGGATAATGTGCTAAGTGGTGCTTCTGCCGGCACAGTGCAAAGTAGCAGCAGTGCCAGTGATATAACTGTTGCACCACCAATACCACCACCCCTAGCACCACCCGTCTTCAATCAAGGACAGCTGCGTTCGCCAATGCCCAAGCGTGTGCTCAATTTGAAGACATCGCCCGAGCTGCGCATCTCACCACCTACGCCGGATAGCGGCGTGCATCCGGAGATGAATACGATGTTGTTGCCAGCACCTGGCACTGTTTTGTATGATACTGCATCGATGGCATCCATAAGTCCATCGGCATCGCCGGCAGGCACACCAGATGCATCACCATCGATTAGTTTCAGCCTGAACCGAGCCGCGGGCTATGTGAACATCACTTTTCCAGATGATCTCAAGTGTGCCATATGCATGGATGTCTATACAGATCCACGAACGCTGCACTGCCTCCACTCGTTTTGTTTGCAGTGCTTGGTCAACGAGAATCTCAAGGAGGAGGCATTGTGGGAGGATCGTTCCAGCTACAGCATAGTCTCCTCCACACCAGACATTGCCAGTGAACTTGCCACAGTTTCACCGGCTCGACAGCGAGGCACAAGTCTCAGTCTGCGTAGCAAGAAGTCCTTAGATCGCATGGCGCTGAGAGTAAGTTTTAGGATCAGATTATTTGGTATTGAAAGATTTAATTGCTCCATTGTTGTTGCACTTACCAGGGCAAACGCTCCGCTTTGGGATACTCCTCTAACATGCCCTTAAATTCAAGCTTTCTAACTGAGCCGGAAACAATTCGTTGCATTCATTGTCATATTTGTCAATTTATTACGGAGCTGCCGGCATTGGGTGGTGCGAGACAGTTGCCACAGAACTTTCTGCTTGTGCGACGCATCGAGGCACTGCGTCTTCAAGCTGGCGATGATGTCATATCGCGTGTTTGGTGCTCCCTCTGCAGCGATGAAATAAGTGTAAGGGATCCAAAACAATTATTCATACGCATCAACAAAATAATATTGTATGAATATTTCCTAGGCTGCCTATCATTGCATTAGTTGCACCTTGAATCTCTGCACACTGTGCAAGGACGCACATGAACGACAACGCAGCACGTCCAATCATCACATGCGGAATATCATTGAGCTAAGGCGGGCACGCAAACAGAAACAGCAACAACTGGGATTGGGCGACAGCAGTCATCTGTTGCTCAAGTGCGGTTTGCATGGCTTCGAGCTTAAGTCCTTTTGCGTGCCCTGTCAGCAGGTGGGAAAAAACATTAAAATATATACGTATAAGACATGTAAATAACAAACTCAAATATTCTTATGACAGTTGGCTTGTCCAGATTGTCTGGTGCTGCAGCATCGTAATCATCGTCATGAACCTGTTGCCAAAGCGTTTGTCCAACTGCAGGTGAACAAAAAACTTAATGAAGCAACGGAACAAACGCGTCCATTGTGCCAATATGCGGAACACTCAATTGAACGACTGCATGATATAGCACGCGGCATTAATGCTCGTTGCGATGATATTCAGGCCCAGGTGGAATCCTATATGAATCGTTACTTTGAGGCATTGCAAGCGCATCGCACTACGCTTCTGCAGCAGATCAATCGCGCCAGGGAGAGCAAGGTGGAGGTAATAGTTCATCAACAACTTGAATTGGGTAGGTGCTAAATTATTAATAATCATAGAACAAACACTTTGATGTCACATTGTACTTTAAATCTCGCAGAAAAACGCACGCAACAGGCCATGGAGGCCATTCGCTTTAGTCAAGAGCTTTGTGACATTGGTGCTGATGCAGAGATTTTAAGTTTTGCTCGTATTATTTTCAAGCGTTTTGAATATTGTCAACAATTTAAGCCGCCAATCGATCCAAAGGTATGTATATATGTATAACCTTGAAAACAAAAACCATTCGCCCTAAAATGCAGCAGAAAACAGATTTCTCGCCACCGCAAATCGTTTTAACGAAACACTTAACGAAAGACGCGCTCTCGTTAAACGCGCGCTCTCGCTCTCTAAGATTTTTTGTGCGGTACAGTCCATGATAAAAATCATAGCTGCATATGTTTTGCACCAAAATGGTACAGTCAGTACACGAGCTCACACACACATACATACATACATGCATGCTTATGGTTTATGTATGTACATTTTCTTGACTTTTTAGATATCCGATTCATTACACTTTCTATCGAAAATACGAGCGCCTGGCACAAAGGATCAGCATGATATACCACTATATGGCATTATTACGATGCAAACTGTAGAACCATCGCTGTGCACTCTGCAATGGGAGGGTTTTTCACAGTTACGCCTACACAAGAAGGTGAATTTGTTGCTGCTGTCACGCGATGCGGATGGCGTGGCATTGTGTCACGGCGGACTGGAAATTAATTGCATGATTAAGTACAAGGATGCGAGCGCCAAGTTTCTGCCCATTGAGGTGTCCGATCATCGCGATGGCACATACAGCATCTCCTTTACGCCCGACACTCAGGGTACGCTCGTATTGACAATTAGCATTAATGAGCGGCAAATCAAAGGCAGTCCTTTTACCTTTCACTCGCGTCAAGTGCGTCCGCATAGCGGCATCTATCACTGCTGCGCCTTCTGCTCGGGCAAGGGTAACAAGAGCGTTAAGTGCTCATGCGAGGGTCGCATGCCTGGCTACAGTGGCTGTGGTCATGGCCACGTGGGACATCCAGGCCGTCGCCATTGGTCCTGCTGCGGCAATGTGCTGGAAAACTCCGAATGTAGTGTGGCAAACAAGCTGCTTAATCTTTAATTTTATAACATCTGTTGAACACATGGAAAATAGTTTGGAATTTTTTGTTTATTGAAATGGAATATATGATAAGTTGGTATGGTACATAATGTTAAACCATGTACCAGATGAAATAAGAAAAACATAAATTTATAAATTCCGTATTTTGTTCTGTTATCTTAAATATCTAGTCTTCGTTGTCCGAATACCAGGACAGACGCTCCTCATAAAAGCGTATGACCATTTGAGGTATAGCTACATTGGCCACAGTCGATGGCACCATCTCCGCCTGGTCCACTCCCTTGAACTGAATAAGGAATGTGAGACGACCATTGTTATCAGAAGCGCCAAGTATTTTTTCAGCTTCTAGTCCGCGATCAAAGCCAGTGCCACCGGCAGGTATCAAATCGTTGGTTTCCTCGACCTCAGCACGCTTGGCTTTGGTACCAGCGGGACCAGCTAAAGAAGTAAAGGCAGTAAGATGATTAGCATTGACATGAAAAGGTCTATAATCTCCGCATACCTTCCTCGTCAGACTTACGTTTACCGCCGCTGTTGCTTGCTGTAGTACTGGTACGGCCAGATTCTTTGACTTTGGTGCTGCTGCCCGGACGTTCCGATTTCTTTGTCGTGGCGTTTACCTACAGGAGAACCACATTTTCTAGTCAACTGCCTAATATGTATATTAGAGCACCTACCCCATCTTTGCGATCCAACTCATATTGTTGTATAAGATCTTGGCAATCGAGATTGCCTTCCGGCTCCCAAGTATTTTCGGTTTCAGCATAACCCTTCCACTTCAAATAATACTCAACCTACAAAATGAAGTTTGTATACTACAGCACAATGTTCATAAGACAGCAAAGGAAAAAACTAACCTTGCCCTTGCGCACGCGACGATCTAATATCTTTTCAACGGCATATTCCTCCTCCTCTTCTTCAGCGCCAGATGAGGCATTGTTGCCTTCAGGATTATCGGCTTTTTTGCCCATTTTATGTTTTTTACTAACAAAAATAAAATGCGCATGTACGTGTGAACGTTAGTATGTGTGAACAATTGTGTGTGTATATATACATATGAACACAAAACTTAAATGTGAAAATTGTAAAGCACTCTGCGATTACACAAAATCAGGCGTACACTTACCACGAACTAATAATATTTTTCACTACTGTTTGTAAAACAGTTTAATTTTGATTTTTCTTGCGATATTTTCTGCCGAAACTGATGCGTGCAAGAAAATTTGCGCGCCGCTATCTAATGAAATAATGCGGCAGAAACGGCGTCAAGCCAAACATTCGATAACACGTGAATGCTATCGCGATTTTGTGAATGTCAAAAAAGAATTAGCGAAAGTGTGAATGCCAATTTAGCCAACGCTAACCAATAATTTGCGCCAAATATTCTTTTTGCACAGAAACTTTCGTCTCGAAAATTAAGATGCCAAAAATAAGAAAACAAAAAAGTTCCTCGTCCGATAGCGACAGCGGGCCAGAAGATGTAAGTTCCTAATATTTTTTGCGACTGACACTCGTTCAGTAAGTGATGTTAATTAGCATTATATTTGCAGCGCAATCCGCCGCCAAGCAAGAAGGCAAAAGAGAGCGCCACGGGCAAGTCAAACAAAAGTGAGTCGGCGGGCAGTGGTGGAGATGGCACCGGCACATGGACACTAGAGGGTATGCGTCAGGTTCGCATCAACGAGTTTCGCGGTCGCAAAATGGTTGACATACGCGAACACTACGAAAAAGATGGCAAAGTCTTGCCGGGCAAGAAGGGTATATCGCTGTCGGCTTCCCAGTGGCGAAAACTTCTTGCTGTTGCCGATGATGTTACTCGCGCTCTTGAAGAATAACGCCAAAAAATTAAAAAAAGAATACATTTTCATAGATAGTTCTTAGCATTTTCTATTAAATCAAACTACATACAAACATACTGATCTACAAACTAATAAACATTGATCAAGCTTAAGACACATACTTTTTGAATTGGAATTTGTAGTACACCTTAAAAGTACACGGTTAATAGAACGATAGATGTTAGTAGTAATGCAAACGGCAACCATGTCTTAATGAAGCCACAGATGCCTACATAACGGCCGCAAATAAACATCCAAAACGCCAGGATAATCATGTTCCAACTGGTGCTGTTATTGTAGCGCATATTGCAGAGAGCCGTCGCGACATGCGAGTGACAATTGTCACAAAACAGATTGTGGGTGCGTGTACCATAGAGCACCGATGCTTTGGAAACACCCTCATCCCAGGAATATGGTCCACCTTCGACATTCTTGGGATGCAAGCGCATGTAGCGAGTTGGTCGTCCAAATGCCATCTGATCCTCCGTCACAAGATACGGTCCAGCAAAATCACGAATGACACCGTTGCTCATGCAAATGCCCATATGGCCGATAAGTGGTAGTATCCAGGTAAGCACTGGTATTGGTGTCCACACAATACAGTAGGGAAAGCGGTCTAATTCATAATCAATGGGCGGCAATCGCTCCGGTACTCGAACTTCGCCTCCGCCCATTGCGCGCTCAATATCTTCTGGCTGCTGTTGTTGATTGCTGGACGTTGACGACGACGACATATTAATGGTATGTAAAACAAAACACAACTAACACGACTCACAAAAAATATAGCGCCTTGATATCAATATGCTTCGTCTACTTGATCAAAATTTTTCCGATAATAATAAATGGTTGATAAGGTTGGAAAAGTTATACATATACATATACAAACTCTCACACACAAATATGATTTGTTTACAAGTCACCAACTATCGACTACTTTGATGACAATCCTAATACAATGTGCGGTAGGTCTTATATACAAATATTGCTTATAGATTTGTAAAAATTAAATTTTTTGGGTTTGTTAAAAAACTATGCAACCAGATAATTAATTCGTATTTAATAATATTAAAACCTATCGATGTTAAAATGTACAACGACTTCGATAACGTTCCTATTGGCTCTTAAACAGCTGACTTCTGTTACAGTTTCAGCTCCCTATAACGAAACCAAACATAGCAAACTACCTTGTCGAGAATTTTTATTTTTCTGCATAAAGTTTTGTTGAATTATCTAAACGCATTTTAAAAATAAATAAATAAAGTAACACAATGTCGTAGTAGTTTTTACTCTAAAGAAACTCAACAAAAAATAATGCATTAGTGTACGTACGTACGCGTGCTGGCGATAAAAATAAATCACCATAAAGGCATCGAATCGTAGGAAGAAAAAAAAAACTAGAACGCAAAAGCAGTACGACACAATTAGACCGTTTAGGAAGTGAAGCAATGACGCAGGTGTACATTAATGGTTCCAGAGATGAAGCTAATGTTCGGGATCACGACAGTCTAGGTGCCAAAGATAAATACATTCTTATAAGGATCCCTTTGAATATACATAAGTTTGTTTGCAGATGCTTCCATTCACGAGCTCATAAAAGCTGCAGCGGAGGCCCGAAAATTCGCATATTGCCCATATAGCAATTTTGCTGTTGGTGCCGCCATCCGTACGAGCGATGGCACTATCTATACGGGTTGCAACATTGAGAACGGCGCCTATGCCGCTTGCATATGCGCCGAAAGAACGGCCGCTGTGAAGGCTTTGAGGTAAGTCCTTGATTTCCTGAATCTATAGACCGATTTAGTAGTCTTCGTTAACTTTTTTCAGTGAAGGCAAACGGGAGTTTATTGCCTGTGCTGTTGTTGCCCAGCAGGAGAATGGATTTACAACACCTTGCGGTGTCTGCCGTCAGTTCCTATCAGAGTTTGCCATAAATGGCAAGGATATACCGTTGTATGCCGCTAAGCCAACGAATTTACCCCTTCGAGTGCTTTGCACCAGCGTTCTGCAATTGTTGCCCAACGGCTTCAGTTTTCAAAACGACAAATAAGTTGCAAACTTCACCTGATTTAGTGTATTTCAGTTGAAAAAGGTTAAAACTAAAAAATACACTGTACTTTGTGCAATATTTTGTGTGTGATTACCCCATTTTGTCTTTTGCGTTCAATTATAAACCCAGAACGGTTTGTTTATGTATGTATGTACATATAATGTGAATATAGCACTCTTTCCCACGTCAGTCGCAGTTTTCTGGGTGCTCGTACATCGCTCGGCAATAAACAGTGACGCACGCTCTCGTTCCGAACAGCAGAGTCTTATCAGGCGAACAGCTGCTGCTCAATGGCGCGCTCTCTCATTCAATGTTTATTTTTGACGCAACGCGAAACAGTTTAGACAAGCTGACAGCAAACGGTTAGCAAAAACCGTCCATTTGCCAACGGACGGTCGAAGGTGACACACGGGCCCGCACACACGACTTACGTTTCAAACATAATTCGTAAAAAGCGCGTACTATATACATATTTATAAATAACAATACGCCCACGCAACAACAAATTGAATATTAGTTATGTCGCATCTGTTGAAAGGCTTGGCAAAGCCAGAGATTAAGGATATGGTGGTGGAATACGGAACGTTGGGTAAGTGCAACAACACTAATATCAACCTATGATCATAGTTTGTGACGTGTCCCCACTTTTTGTTTACGCAGATGCAGCAAACAAGGAGTTGCTGATTGCCGCACATTCGGTTCGTCAGCGTGCCTATGCGCCGTATAGCAAATTCAAGGTTGGAGCCGCCTTTCGCACCACACCCACCAATGAGATCTTTACCGGTTGCAATGTTGAAAATGCAGCATTTACACCGAGTGCTTGTGCAGAGCGTACAGCTCTTACCAAGGCCGTCAGTGAGGGCTATCAGCAGTTCGCGACGGGCGCTGTTGTTGCCTATAAGCCAGATGTATTTGTTTCACCGTGCGGCGTTTGCCGACAATTTATCAGAGAGTTTGCTGGCAGCACCGATATACCCATCTATATAGCGCAAGCGCTAGAAGAACGTTCACCCGAGGAGCCCTTTGTCGACAACGATCCGGTGCTGTGTACATCCATCTTTAATCTATTGCCAAACAGTTTCCACACTTATTAAACATCGGCTAATCTAGTCAACATTTTATTGTATACACTTAAAATGCATGAATGTTTTATTGATCCTTCCAATATGCACATGTTATCAACTCGAGGCAATCAAAAATGCAGCCCAATAAAATATACACACATATACATATATGGATAATTTTTAGATGGTGTGCTATCAAAAATACCTTATCAACTTCTTCGCTTGTAGTTTAACTTACTTGTTGCAATACGATGAGCTTATCACCAATTAAAGTAATTATATATTTCCGCTGAATTGATCTAAAAGCTTAGTAAGCTTAGTTTTGCTTCAATATAAATAAAATAAGAAGCTTAGTTTTATTATTTTTATATTAGATAGATTGGTTTAGGCAAGCGAAAATAGATGAAAAAATTAACAGAAAAAAAATGTCACAAAAGCAAAAGGAATTGAAAAAATGCATGAAACGTTTGAATGCGTTACAAAATGAGCTTAACCAGCGCAAGACATGCAAAAAACTAAAGTGTTATATGAATCATTTGAAGGAACTGCAACATGAGGTGGACAAACGGCAGACAAAACGAATTGGCTATCCTGTCTCCGAGTCGCTTAAGTTATCACATCCCATTAAGCTACGCGAGTATACCATTAGTTTTTGTAAACTGGGTAAGTTGACTAAGATCTTGTTTTGTATTGTGAAATATCAAGCTTGAGTATAGATAACTGTGGCCGTGAACTGTTGGAGGATGCACTTAATGCACGTTGCAATGCCTATGCGCCTTATAGCCACTTTAAGGTGGGCGCCGCATTTCGCTCGAAAAATGGCAAGGTGTTTAGTGGTTGCAACGTTGAGAATGTGGCCTTTTCATCTAGTTGTTGTGCCGAGCGTGTTGCTATAATGAAAGGTGTTAGCGAAGGTTGCAAGGTATTCAATGCGGGCGCTGTGGTTGCCTATTATCCGTTTGGATATACGACACCATGCGGCGTTTGTCGTCAGTTCATACATGAGTTTGCCAAAATGGATATACCCATATATATAGCGCAAGCACCGGAGTGTGACAGTAAGCTGCCAGCGTTCGAAGATAATGATGAAGTTCTGGTCACATCAATTTATCATTTGTTGCCACACGCGTTCACAATCTATAAGTAACAACAATTTCTGGAATATGTTTTTGCAATAAAATTATATATATATTTTCGTTTAAACATATTTAAGCACTGAATTGCCGGAGCCGTAAACATTAGCCTCACTAAGCTTGGCAAAAGGTGTGACGGGCTCCGAGACAAGTATAGGTTTTACATCGGTTATATCGTACTCGATATACTCTTTGTTCTGCTTGGGATCCACATAGTTGTCGCGAAATTCAGTGGCCAGACCACGGTGCGGTACAGATTTTGTCTGATTACGATCCTCCAAGCGACGCTTGGGGCAATCGTGCGCAGTGCCTGTATCGCACATGGTCTCGTCTGGAATTCTATCGACATGTTGTACGGCCGGACAATGCTCTGGCCAGTTCCAAAAAGTAATATTATCGTGGGCAGCAATGCGATCTTGTGGCGTTATTTTAACATAGGACAAATTGTATGTGGTGGCCGATGGGTCCAGATATTTGGTATATGAACTTGGGGTCGAACGATCTATCATTACTTTGGTGGCCGCAACGGGTGTGGGCATAGCCATGGGCAGTGGTTGCGCTTCAAACGGTAGCTCAACCAAGTTATACGTGTCGTGAGTAACGCTTGTTATTGGCTTTATTTTTCTCTTGACAAAACGTAGCTTACATTCTTGGAAGCGCTTCATGAACTGCGTCTTCATGTTGAGCGACGGATTGCGTAGAACATTTGGGTCACCATACTGTAAAGGAAACGAGGTTAATTAAAGCATTTATATCAATTTTTGAATGCAAATCAAGCTCACCTTCCATGTATAATTGGCGCTCACATCGGTGAGCTGCTTTTCGTGCAGCAAAGGATCTCGCACATAGACGCCCTTATTGGAGCACTCAGGGGGTGCATTCAGCTTTATGCCTAGACGGGTGTCCGTAATGTGACGATGTCCGCGATAGGTCGATGTGCGCCAGTCTGAAACTTTGTCACTAGCCGGCTTTTTGGCATCAAAGCAACCAAAATCATCCATGATTTAAACAGATTTATATCCGAAAAATTACTCAAATATTACAAGAGTTAAAAGTAAATAATGTATAGCAAATTTCAAAGTGTTACGCAGTTGTTATATAAGAATTTTCGATTTTGTGTAAAGTTTTCGGTTGTCCTGGTTACGACATTTAAACAGCATATGACAAATACAATAGACAGCTATTACATGGATTGTTTGCATATGATTTTATATATTCAGAATTCAATGCTTTTACAAATGTGTAAAGTTGATAAAGGAATGCTCGTTACAAAAGCGATTTTGTTTCACAAACAAAATCATATTCGTTACATATATGTATAGGCAATGCGATAATTTAAATCTGTAACATATGACATATATGTATACGTATATGCATATGAATTAATATATGTATATAATAAGAGATAATAAACTTGTTTGCTTAGCAAAAAAAACCAATTAATTTACTCCTTGGGCGTCTTGGCTAAATGGGTGTGTAAACAATGTGTGCAGACAATAATGATGATAGTTGCTCAGGCAATTTCCTTGAGAGCCAACAAAGATTGACGCAAGAAATCGTATTGGTTTTTAGCGTGCTTGATTTCCAGATCGGATAGTTCAACGAGGCTGCAAAAAACAATAGTGTTTAAGAATTGCTAATTTAGTGTTGCTTCTGTCTTAATACCTCTTTTTAAAGGCAGCAACACGTCTGCAAACTGCAATTCGCCTACCAGAAGGGTAAATCCACGGTGACGGCACTGCATCATTTGACAACTGACATAGAAAAAGCAATTGACGCAAAGGGGGTCGCCCTATGCGCCTTCATGGACATAGAGGGTGCCTTCGATAATGCAAACTTTGACTCAATGAGCCGGGCTCTGACAAACAGGGGGGTAAACCCTAAGGTAGTAGCCTGGGTGAAGGCAATGCTATGCCGCAGACTGATAAAGGCCGATCTTGGACTTGCCTCGGCTAGCATACATGCCTCAAAAGGCTGCCCACAGGGTGGTGTTCTATCTCCTTTACTGTGGTCACTCCTAGTAGACAACTTAGTTCTGTCTCTCAATGCAAACGGATGCAAAACGATAGGATATGCAGATGACATATCCGTAATCATCAGGGGCAAAGATGAAAGGATCCTAGCAGACCTCATGCAACGTGCTCTCGATCAAACGGTAACATGGTGCACCTCAGAAGGGCTCTCTATCAACCCTAGTAAGACCATCATAATCCCGTTCACCAATAAAAGGATTCTAAAATTCCCAGACATAAAGGTTAGTGGCACAGTTGTGACTCTGAGTACAGAGGTAAAATATCTAGGGGTAACTCTGGATAGCAAACTCACTTGGAACGCACACCTGAGAGCAGTAACCACAAAGTCAACTCGATCTCTCTGGGCTGTCAAGCAGATGCTTGGCAAATCATGGGGGCTTTCTCCACGAATGGCCCACTGGGCGTACACCCAAATGGTAAGACCAATGATTCTGTACGGGGCGGCAGTATGGTGGGAAAAAGCCACACAAAGCACCGCTATCAATAAACTCAACAAGGTACAAAGGCTAGCTTGCCTAAGTATCACAGGGGCACTGAGAACGACCCCGACAGCAGGTCTGGAAGCAATTCTAAACCTAACTCCCTTACACCTAGCTATAGAGGAAGAGGCTGTAAAGCAGGCTCTGGGGCTCTATGTAGGTAACAAATACCAGAAGGGCAACCTTAGAGGACACCTAGGTATATTGAATAGGGTAGAGGACATCCTTGATAAAACAAAAACCCTAGACCAAATACAAACCATCCATAGTTTCACGAAAAATTACAAGGTCATTTTTCCAACAAGAGAGCAATGGACTTCAAATCCATCTTGGCTAAATGACGATGCACAAAATTGGTTCACAGATGGATCCAAGACAGCATCAGGGGTAGGAGCAGGCATAGTGGGTCCTCGCACACACATCTCTCTCTCACTTGAGGCCGAATGCACCGTTTTCCAGGCGGAGCTCTTCGCTATTTTACAGGCGGTATATAGACTGAATAGCAGACGATTGGTAGGAGTTAACATTCGTATACTCTCCGATAGTCAAGCAGCTCTTAAAGCACTAAACAGCTATAGCTATAGCTCAAACTTCATACATGAATGTCACCGTGAGCTAAATGCACTGGCAACCAATAATAGAGTTTCTCTGGTTTGGGTCCCAGGACATGAAGGTCACTCAGGTAATGAGGCCGCGGATGTAAGGGCTAAATTAGGAGCGGAAGCCCCGTTTATAGGCCCAAGTCCAATGTTTGGTTATTCAAACAACAAACTCAAATCTGACATACACAATTGGTTAGAAAAAAAGAAAATAATGCACTGGAACAATCTAGAGGGTCTTAGGCACTCAAAAAGATATGTTTGCCCTGATGCAGCAAGAGCAAAGGTAGCTCTATCCTTAAACAGATCACAACTTAGGTCACTTTGTGGGGCGTTAACAGGCCACTTTCCCTGCAACGACCATCTACATAAGATGGGCCTTGCTAGAAACAGAACTTGTAGATTCTGCGAAGAGGATGTTGAATCAATGGAACACCTAATCACAAACTGCCCCGCCCTGGCACGTAATAGAGCAAAGCTGTTAGGCAACTACACTCTCAGAGAGGAAGACCTGATGCATATCCCACAGACTGGTCTGACTCAGTTCCTGAGAACATTAAAATGAACTAGTGGTAAGGGGGCACAATAGATCCTTGTGGGTCGCAGTGCCGAAGGGCGCAAGCCCACCCTCGTTCGACATTACATTACATTACATACGTATATGCATATGAATTAATATATGTATATAATAAGAGATAATAAACTTGTTTGCTTAGCAAAAAAACCAATTAATTTACTCCTTGGGCGTCTTGGCTAAATGGGTGTGTAAACAATGTGTGCAGACAATAATGATGATAGTTGCTCAGGCAATTTCCTTGAGAGCCAACAAAGATTGACGCAAGAAATCGTATTGGTTTTTAGCGTGCTTGATTTCCAGATCGGATAGTTCAACGAGGCTGCAAAAAACAATAGTGTTTTAGAATTGCTAATTTAGTGTTGCTTCTGTCTTAATACCTCTTTTTAAAGGCAGCAACACGTCTGTTACGGAATCCCATCAATTCCTCCTTGCCGCATGCAGACATGGACTCGAACTTTTCGCAAGCTTCCGCCTGAGCTGTTTCGGCCTGCATGGAAAGAGTATTAGTAAAGGCAGCTAACTATAAACAAAGTAAAGACATAGCAAAAAGCATGCGAAAAATTGTGGTTTTTTTTTTCTAAAATACAAAGTGAAAAACATGCGACAACTGAAAACAAATAAATTAATTGTGATTGTATGTTTTAGATGTAGGGACTATAATTACAAGACACTAAACATATTTGACCAAATTGTGTATTAACTATAAATGCCAAATACCTCTTGCACCTCCAATGGCTGCAGTAGAAGAGACAAAAACCACACGCACAGAGAAAAGAGAAAAGCGAGAGAGAAAGAGCAATGTGAAGTGGTGAATTGAATAAAATTTGACAATAACAAAGCGTTTAACAAATCAAATATGCCATATAATAAACATCACTTGTAGAGTTCACATAATATAAATATAAATAGTAAGGGAAAAATTATGCTTGGTGTACCAGAGCTTGAAAATCCTGGCAGACAACAATTGATAGTTGGATTTAATATCTATTTGATCTAAATAAGAGAGACATTTTGATTTAACTTGAATGGCTTAAGAGAGAAAGAAATGGGCAACAATTTACATAAGCCATGACCCGTTGTCTGCTAGGCTATTATTTTGGAATTGCTGCCAAGCACCGTGAGCATTAGATAGAACAAATTTTTGAAATCTTAAAAGCAACCGCTCCCTAACAATATTTACCGCATGCACATCCTTGTTCTTGGAACGCGTCTTCTCCAAATTCCGATTAGCTGTCTCATACGAAGCCAAACAACGCAGGCGTCGAATCAATAGCGCTTTCGCTGCATCGCTATCACGTTGATAATAGCGCAGAGTGTCGCCCAGTTTTAGATCCTGATCGCTTGCCACGCGTTTCTCCAGGTTCTAGTTTATACAAATGACATCAAATTGCGGCATATGATTTGATTAAATTCTTGTGCTCACCTTTATGCGTTCAAACACTTCAGCTGCTTTCGAGACAAATGTTTCCATGTTGCCCTTTTCTGTTGTGGATAGCTGTGTCAGGGCATTTGATATCTTTTGATGTGAATCACCCACATCCTTGTGTCGCTGTGTCATTTTCTCAGTGCGTGTTGCTGCCTCACGCAAATGTCCATGGTATTCGCTTAGGAATTGCAGCTCATTTTCAAAGAAATCATTTACATCACGCACCGTTGCGCTCAGTAAGATTTCATCTGTAGTTTTGCCAAGCGACTTGACAAAAACACCAAATAAGGCCATCTTCTTGCGTGGCTTGGCGCACAGATCTTGATCATACTCCAGGAATACCTTTAAGTGTTGATCAAGGCGAAACACGGGATGGCTGGCCAAGCGGCGCAAAAACACTTCGTGCATGGCAACCGTCTTTTTGAATGTGGCCAGATAATCACTGCAAGAGGGATTATGTTAAAATTTGATTTTTAGTACACTTTGAGTTGTTACTAACGCCTCCAATTCTGATTTCATTTTCTTGAACTCCTCTTTGGTCATATTTCCTTCGCCTTCACCTAAACGCTGCAACTTTTCACGCGATGCATCAAAATCTGGCCTTGGTGGACAAGGCGGAATCTAAAAATGAGATGGTGGTTAGTAAAAACCAGTTTGTTTCTCTAACTGACTTACAATATAGCCTGCATAGTCTTCCTGCTCTTCGATGCGATCGTGCAGCCAAACAAACTCCTCGTGCTGTCGTACAACATTGTTATCCTTTTTGGCAAAGCCCGGCAGTGTGGTGCGTGTGTGAACGGTAAACTTGACCTTCTCCTTCTCGCTTAACGCATCAGATATTTCTACATGTAGCGCATTCTCTCCCAGAACAGCAGGTGTCACTGGTGCCGACGAGGAACTATCTGGCGAAGTTGCAGTTCCGCTGCCATTTGTTGCTGGTTGCGGCGCTAATGGATTTGGTGATGAGATTTCCATAGTCGCACCATTGCTGGCCGAGGGACTATTCAATATGGTTGACTCATCCGTGCCGTCCTAGTTGCAAGCAAAACAATAAATTTATCATATTCTTATTACGCCCATTTAACTGATAAGCAGCTCTTTGTGTTTACGAGTCTCAGCGGCAATTGTGCACATTAAGCTGCAGTTTTGTTTTTGCTATTCACCTAGCATTTAAAAGCTAATATATTTTTCTTTTGTTACTTACCATCATCTTGAATACTGATTTACTTTTTCAATAATAAATTAAATTTATTAAATGGCCTGCGTTTGTGTACGTCGGTCCGTCGAAATTATCAGCGCTGCCAGATTTCTTATTGTAATTTTTGGGTTCTCAGAGAGCAACTTAATAGTGATTTTATGACGTCACAGTATTATTGAGCACTTCTCTGCGCTACTTTTTGTATTATATCAATCATTGATGGGGGTGGCAACATTTGCCCCTATATATAAAGAAAAACTGTTTACACTACGTTGGCATAAAACCATTGCGCCGATAAAAAGAAAAACAGTAATTTGCTAGAGCTGAGTCAAATAACATGTCCACAAATGATGAAGCCACGGGAAGTAAGCACATGCGCCTGGCCAACAACAATCACAACAGTAAAGATTTAAATGGAATTTCATCCGGCGCCGGTGTAGGTGATGGTGATGCAGCAAACTCTTGTGACAAAGTAGCGCTGATAACCGGCATAACAGGACAGGTATGCTTATCTGTTACAAGCGTAACCAATTGATAAATGCGTCATGGATTTGTTGAATTCGGCTGCGTTGTTTGTTCAGGCGTAAACGCTTATGTGTTTTTTTTACATTCGCTATTAGGATGGCTCATATCTGGCAGAGTTTCTGTTGAAGAAAAACTATGTGGTGCACGGGATAATCAGACGTGCCAGTACCTTTAATACCACACGCATTGAACATCTGTACGCGGATCCAAAGGCGCACAAAGGCGGACGTATGAAATTGCATTATGGCGACATGACGGACAGCAGTAGCCTGGTGAAGATCATCAATATGGTCAAGCCAACGGAGATCTATAACCTGGCAGCCCAATCGCATGTGAAAGTCTCGTTCGATTTAAGTGAATATACAGCTGAGGTCGATGCTGTTGGTACTCTGCGCATCCTGGACGCCATACGCACCTGTGGAATGGAAAAATGTGTTAAATTCTATCAGGCCTCCACCTCAGAGCTGTATGGCAAAGTTGTCGAGACGCCACAAAACGAGCAAACTCCTTTTTATCCACGTTCCCCCTATGGTAAGCAAATGCGACGCAAATCTTAATGTTCAATCTAACTTTCTTAAATTCACAGCTTGCGCCAAAATGTATGGATTTTGGATAGTCATCAACTATCGTGAGGCATACGACATGTTTGCCTGCAATGGTATTCTATTTAATCACGAGAGTCCACGACGTGGCGAGAATTTTGTAACACGTAAAATAACGCGGTCTGTGGCCAAAATACTGCTCAATCAAATGACGTACTTTGAGCTGGGTAATTTGGACTCCAAACGTGATTGGGGGCATGCCATCGACTACGTGGAGGCCATGTGGATGATGCTACAGCGTGAGGAGCCATCGGATTATGTTATTGCTACCGGGGAGACGCACAGTGTGCGAGAGTTTGTGGAGGCAGCATTTAAGCATATTGGACGCGAGATAATATGGCGTGGAAAGGGCGTTGAAGAGGTGGGCGTGGAGCGCAACACCGATATTGTGCGCGTGCGCATTAATCCAAAATATTTTCGGCCCACGGAAGTGGATCTTCTGCAGGGCGATGCCTCCAAGGCAAAACGGGAACTAAATTGGACGCCCAAGGTTAGTTTCATGGAGCTGGTTAGCGACATGATGAATGCTGACATCGAGCTGATGAAAAAGAATCCAATTGCATAGTAGGATGTGTGTGCACCTCGGACTTGGAATCAATTGGCACAAAGCTCTGCACCGCTTATACGTTATTATATATAGTTATAGTATTTAAGTTTTTAAAGTGTTCGCTGTTTGTATGTGTTTTCTCTATGGGATTTGCAATCATTCCTCTTTTTATATTTATGACGTAGATATGTTTCTGTGTACCGTTTCCTTTTGTATGTTTTAACCCAAACCTAACATATACATATACACTTGCAATAAATATGTTTAAAAATATCGGAAGATCGCAGACCAGTTAAAAGAAATGCTTTTACGACTTACTGGAGACACCCAGTCAAGTTTTAATTTTTTATTGTATCAATTTCAACATATAACCAGTAATTGCCGACTGAACGTTACATCATTTACGGTTCCTTCTTGCCAAACGGATTGATTTTCGAAAGCCAGCTTGAAGAGGGCGTTGATTCGCTGTAAACAAGAAAATTAGGATTATTTATTTATTGAAGGAGAGCGGGTAATGCTTACAGCTTCGTCAATGCCTCAATGTCTGCATCACTAGATGCGGTACTAGCAGCTGCACTGTTTGTATCCGTTTTACCCGCTTCGGGAATGCCAGCCTCACGCAGCTGTTCAATCAATTTACTGCGAAACTCAACCTTATGGGGGATCACTAGCTCTGCAGCGCGTAGTTGTTTTTGCAGCTTGCGTATGGCTTCGAGGTAGGTATGTCCATACCAGTCAATCTCCTCTGGAGTATAGGATGCCAAGTATGGACTGTATTCTTTGAGCACTTCCTGTTGATGCTTGGGCTCCGCCAATAATGCTGGACAGCCCTGCTGCAGAGCAGTCAGAACCTTTCGTTTTATCGTTAGTGCTAGCGAAGATCGCAAATCACATGCCAAGTTCTTGAGCAGATAGTGATCGAAGCCATGGCACTCGTGAATCTGCTCTAGTGTGCGTTCTGTGACAACGACAGACATGTACTCGTTAAGCACTTGGCTGTGTACCACGGAACGGCGCAACGTTGGCACCCAAAAATGCGGAACTCGACGCTTCGTCTGTTGACGCTTTTGGAAGCCCTTTATAACAGCCTCACCACCCCAAATGCCCTGATGCGATTCAGGTGTGTCAATTAGCGGCAGCGGTATGTTTTGAACCGGTTTTATGGCGTGCGTGACCTCGTCGCGTTCCCACTCGCTCTCCTTGGGAATATAATGCACAGCCGCTGGTTTTGTCAGCTTCCATTCGCGCCAGAATTTCTTATAGGCATCCGGCAGCTGGGCGCCCAGGCCCTTCTCGAAGCGGCTGGGACGTTTGAAGCCATTCAGAAGCTTAACGCCCTGTAAAATAATTTAATAGAATGATAAACTATTGCGTCACAAAAACGCGGAGGTCTTTAGCATAACGCTATACCAACCTGAGGTGTTGCGTGCGACATTATTTACGGTGCACACAATATGTTAGGTTTTCGATTATTGTTTATCAAATACAATTAATTGTGCCGTCTAAAAATATTTTTTCTATATTTCTGTTTTGACCTGGCTACTAACCAACCGTGCGCGTTTGTTCTTGTTCAACAAACAGCTGACGCGGTTTTGCGTTGCTCAGTGACTGGCATTATCAATATCAATAATTTTAAAACAGTCTGGCAACTTTACTGCCCAGTCTAATTTACAAAATTTATTGAAGTAAACACAAAGAAATGTCGAGACAAAATCCAGGTAAGTAATCACTCTAAACTTAAAAAAAAATTACATAATTTGACGTCCGTTTGTAGAGAAAGCAGCAGATACGTCTAATGTGGGCAATGCGCCACCTTACAGCTACCAGTATGACAGTGCAGCTTCAATGGTTCGTATGAAGTATGCATATGGATATCATAGACTTATCAATTTTAATATCAATTTATAGAGAGCTCCGCCTCCAACATATGAACAGAGCCAACAACATCGGCCCAACTACGCTCCAGGTCCAATGGGATCGGGAATGCAGATGCACGTACCTACTAACCAGTACTATGGCATGACGCATCATCAGCAGTTGCCAAATATGCATCATGGTATTGGCTATGGATTAGCTGGACCCAGCACATCGGCTGGTGCTGCTGCCTCGCAAGTTTTAAATGTTGATTCGCGTGCTGAGCTAAGGACGACATCCTCGGGAGCTGTTGTCATACCACCACCGCCGCCTGGCTGCTTGCCGACGCCTGCACAATTGGCTGCCATGCAGGGACATCCGGTGGTGCTGCAGCAAAAGAAACGTTCATTCTTTTAATCCAATGAGAATGACTTGGCAGAAGCAATAACTCGAATGGCTACTTATTAAACATACATATATATGCTTTTAAAAATTAATTAATAAACGATATTTCGTCTTGTTCTCGCGTATATTTGACAATTTTCTATGCACATGAACATGGCGCGTGGAAACTAATTACTATGGTCGGGAGGGGCGTTTACTCAAAAATGTTCTCAAAGTATGTACTATCAAATGACTGGACACGCACGAAACCATCTTCACCACCCGAGGCGTAACTCTTGCCATCCGGATGGAAGGCCAAACTGTTGATAGGACCAAAATGTCCCTTGAGGCGTGCAAACTCCTCCTCGTAGATAAGATGGAAGAAGCGCGAATCAAATTTGCCCGCCTTCGTTGACGTTGTGGTCACCTCCATCGCATCCTGGCCACCACCAAGCACTACATGATCCAAGATGGGACTTATAGCTGCCGAATTTACGGGTCTTTCTGTCTTGTAGGTCTTCAGGCACATCAATGACTCCGAATCGAAAAGCTTGGCTGTTGTATCCTTGGAGGCGGTCACGAACATGGTGCCATCCTTGCTCAGCTGCATATCATTGATGCCACCAGTATGATCCACACCGGAGTCAACCACCTTTTGTCCCTTGCGGACGTCCCAAATAGCAATGTTGCCATTGTCATGACCTAAAATTGGAAAGCTCAATATAATGCATACCAAATACAATATAAATTTTGCTCTCACCTGTAATGATAGTCTCATCCAGTGGTCCCCACTGCATTGATGTGATCTTTGACTCAACCATGGGAATGCGCAGCGTAGGCTCCTGTTCCGATAGCGACGAATCTGCGTTGCGTACATCGATGATAAAGAGTTCACTGTTCTGACCCATCGCCTTGTCAGTGGAGTAGGCAGCCTGGTTGCCAGAAAAACTGAAATTACTCGTACGCACTGACGACTTTGTTGGTATGGAGGCAATAACAGTGCCATATTCAACATCCCAAAGCTTGGTAGTCATGTCACCGGCACCAGTGATTAGCTTTCTGCTCTCCCAGTCCACATCCAGGCACCAGACAGCTCCCTGATGGCCATCGTAAGTTCCGAGACGTTCACCGTTCAGCGAGTACCACACATTTGGCTTTTGATCCTTGGAGCTGGAGAAGAGCAAGTCACCCTCGCGATTGTATTTGATTTGCGTAATGGAACGCTCGTGACCTTGTAACATCAACGGACGCTGTAAAGGAACAAATTTATTGTAGTTTAATTGCAAAAATATCAAGAGCCGCCGCCTTTTTAGGTTATGTTGTTGCTTGAACCACAAGTGAGATCGATTTGGTAAGCATGCATCTGGTTGTTGCAACCAATAGCACAATTTTATATAACTATATTGAGCTCGTTAATAATGTACACACACCATTTTGTAATCGATTATATATTTATTGCAAGAAAACAAAACAATTTCTGCAACATCCACGCAGCACGAACGTCAAAAAGAGCGAGCAAATACAAGATTGACTGGGTTGTTATGCGCAGCGCTGCCAACTTAATACAAAACAAAAATTTTAATATGAATCAACAGACTGAGTGGCAGCACCATACATCTAACTAAACCAGCCTTTTTTGTTCAATGAGTTCCATTTAGCTATATTGACCAATATGGATGCCACACACTGATCCTTGTCTCGATTCTGGCCATAATAGTCGACAAATTCTCCATCAGGGTTGACCAGGTACATGATAATTGTGTGATCGACAATATAATCGTTGTCCTCATCGCGCGGACCAGCGCTAAAATACACACGAAAGGCTTTGCAGACATTCCGTATCTGATCTACGGTTCCTGTCAGTCCAAGCAACTTTGGCGAAAACTCCTTAACATATTTGCCGACCACCTCCTTTGAGTCACGCTCCGGATCGACTGTTATAAATATGGGTTGCACTTCTGGTGTTGTTGGGGACTTTTCTGTTAAGCGAATCATTTGTTATATGACTTTCATTTAGAAGATAATGTACACTAACCAACTTCGTCGACGACTGCAGCCATCTTTTCCAGTTCGTCGGGACAAATGTCAGGACAGTGAGTGAAGCCAAAGTATATAAGCAGCCATTTGCCCACAAAGTCTTCGGATTTGCGAACCTGACCTTGGGCATCAACCAGTTCCCACCGTCCACCAATCGCTGCCTTACCCAGCTGCCGCTTGCGCTCTTTCATTAGCGCCTCATCCTTCTCGCTTTTCACATACATCATAAAACCCAAACCACCAGCGCCCATTACACCAATAACTGCCAAGCTCCTCCATGATATCGGACCTTTGCCTTTGGATGGATCTGTTGCTTTTACTGCAAAGTTACGTTGATGTTGTTGAAATGCACGTGTAAACGGCTGTGGCTGCACAGGGTTCCAGCGCCTGCAGTTGCCTACTAAACGTTGCAATGTACGTGACATTTTTGTTTTGCTTTTACCAAGGATTTACGTAAAAGCTGCTGCTGGAGAACCGTCTTAGCCGGTCGAAAGTGCTAATTATTGCCATTCACATGCCAACAAAAAGCGCTGCCAACTCAATAACATTCACAATGACTCAGTAACGGGTACCCACTATATACGCATAACTGATTGTTTAGACAACAACCACGTGCGGCAACTGAACAGAGATTTGTTAACTCGTTTTCGAATAATTGCTGAATTATAAGTATAAAATGGCTGGTGATAGGGATCAACCATTGCTTTACTTGGAGGAGTACAGGGTCAAGCAAGATCCAAAAGATTATGGCCTGGCCGACGAGGTCTTTAGTATTGATGTTTTTAAAAGCAAACTCCAAGTGGTGATTGTACGGTAAGACCTTTAATTAACAACTGTTGATACTTCAATAACTGTTTCCATTGGCAATGCAGAAACGACGAGGAGAATGGTTTGGAATTTGATTTGATAGGTGTTTATCCGGCGATTGCAAATGCTTTTCGCCGCCTAATGCTTAGCGAGGTGCCCAGTATAGCCATCGAAAAAGTATATATTTACAACAACACATCGATCATACAGGATGAGGTTCTGGCACATCGCATGGGTCTGCTACCGCTGCGTGCTGATCCCCGGCTTTTTTCCTACCGCACCGAAGAGAGCACGGAGCAGGGCACCGAGCAAGACACGCTGGAATATGAGCTAAAAGTGAAGTGCACTCGTCGCAAGGATGCCAGCAAGGAGCAGTCAAATTTTGATGACATCTACAAGAATCACAAGGTTTATTCGGGTCATCTGAAGTGGCTGCCCAAGGGCAAACAAGGACAAATCTATAGTGAGAGCAGTGTTAACTGTATACACGATGATATACTCATTGCACAGCTGCGACCTGGTCACGAGCTGGATCTGCGTTTGATTGCTGTCAAAGGTATTGGCAAAGACCATGCCAAGTTCTCGCCCGTAGCAACTGCTTTTTATCGCCTGCTTCCCAAAATCACACTGAACCGAGAAGTTTCTTGCAAAGATGCTTATCTACTGCAGAGCTGCTTTTCGCCAGGAGTTATTGGCATTGATGAGAACGAATGTGCCTATGTCAAAGATGCACGCTACGACAGCTGCAGTCGCAATGTTTATCGTTACCCTCATCTCGCTGATGCTGTAACCATGGGTCGTGTGCGAGATCATTACATATTTAATGTGGAATCTGTGGGCGCCTTAAAGCCCGAGGTCATCTTTCTGGAGGCTGTTAAAGTGTTAAAGAAAAAGTGTCGCGCATTTTTAGATGAAATAGAGGCAAAGTAGACACGATACGTTTATTGTTGCATTTTACGTTAGCTATGCTTGTCGATATAAGGTATAATATATATATAGTTGTGTATATTTTGATAATATATGTAAAGTAAAAAATAAAAAAAGAGTTAAAACTGACGTTTCGCTTTACGCTTCAAAATCTTTAATCGGAACTCTGTGAGAACTACTTGCAGACGTTCCTGGCAAAGCAGCGCATCTTCCAACTGAAATATAATTTTACGCGTTTAAATCTTTGTGTTTTCAATTTAAACACTCGAAACTTACCTCCATATGGTTAAGTTGTAGAGCAACGCTCTTGCCAAACAAATCAAATTCACTGATAATAGTATCCTCTGTTAAATTATCTTCTTGCATGTCATCAAGTTTATACTCTTCTAACGTTTCTGTCCCTATTTCTGGCTTAATTTCTGGATCGCTTATCTCCTGCCAGTATTCTTCCTCCATATCATCATCGTTACCCAACAAGTCCTCCAGTATGGAATCATTTGAAAATGAATCAGGATCCCATGATTCCACTGTTTCAACCTTAATAGCCTTGGGTCGCTTCGCTTTTGATTTCGGTTTAGAGGGAACTTGGATCTTTTGCGGTTGCTCCAGATTGGTAATTTGCTCTGTTTTTATGCACTAAACAAGAAATAATAAACATACATTCCTAATGTTGTGACTTTTGTATGTGTTGTGTTTGTGTTTTCACCATTGTTCCAAGTTGATGCAATTGCAGGGCCTTCTGATGCTTGACTGTGTTTTGGTGCTGCTTTATGGATGCGAGTCTTGGTAAAACATTCGCATCACATATTTTACAATGGGCCGCGTATCCAGTATCACTGCGGCACAACCAATCCGCGAACGATGGAAATCTTTCCCAATCTTCTCGATATTTTTGATGGTACAGCCTGCGCACTTTGCTCATAGCTATTGCGTCTGAGGTTGAGTTTTATTATTTGGCTTATCGTCCAAATGTTATATGGACTTTTATTGCAATATCTTATTTTAAATAATGAGCGCCAAATTGTTGATTGCGTATTTTATTTGGTAATTCTTCTAGTATTTACAATAAAAATAGACTAAAGTATAAAAAGGCTTGTGAGACCGCGCACGCAATATTATTTTTAACCAAAAAATAATGTTTTTCCATGCACCAAATATTACCAAAAATGCCAAAACTTATGTGCAGTCCGAGGAAATCAATGTGAATGTCAAATTTGCTCCGTTAAAGCTATGGTATATCTGGTCACACTGAACTTACTGCAACCAAAATGCCGGCTAAACGGTGAATATAGATTTGTGAATTTATGTACACTTAATAATACTATACAATTGCAGAGCTTGGCGCAAGTTGGTGAAAAAACAACAAAGACATCGCAGGCGACAGAAACATGCACAGGAGCGAGAAAATCAAGAGAAACTGGAGCAAAGCGTTAAGGAAGCGGAACCCACATATCAGGAATGGCTTAAACAGCAAGCTGAGCTCGAAGAGTTTCAGAGCTTGGCCAGTAAGCGCGAAAAAGAGGAAGAAGAATTAGCATGGCTTCGACGCGAGGCACTTGCACAACGACAATTTCATATTGATGCTGCCAAGCAAAGGAAAGAGGAGGCTGAGATGGAGCGTTTGCGTGCACAGCAGTCGGCGGAATTAGCCGCAATGCTGGAGGAGCAACGCAAACGGCGACAGGAGAGCAAAAGACTTGCAGAAAAGGCTGCAGCTGAATTTGAAGAAATGCTGCAACGCATGCACGATTATATGGAGGACACCAAACTAAGTACACCACCCACCGAACTACGACGTGTTGTCGATACACATCCCGAGGAGCGTCTGTGCGAGTTTTACACTCGCACAAATTGCTGCCGTTACGGTCACAGTTGTACCTTTAATCATCAGCGTCCCATGCTTTCAAAGATTATTGTGGTACGTCACTTTTTTACACATTCTCTGCTACAGAACGAAAAAACGCACAAAGAGTATGCCAATGCCGATTCGCATTTGGAGCAGACTGATCATGATTTGCGCAATGATTATTTTGAGTTCTTCAACGATGTCGTCGGTGAACTGGAAAAATTTGGTAAAATTATCAACTTCCGTACGGTGTGCAACACTCTACCTCATCTGCGTGGTAACGTCTTTGTGGAGTACGCATCAGAGCGGTGTGTATTTAAAATGTTCCAACGTTTAAGATTTTTATGCACTAAATATCGTTTTTTTTTTTCCGAATCAGCTTTGCGTTGCGTGCCTTTGTTAATCTGCAGGGTCGTTATTATGCGTCAAGACGTCTGAATGTGGAGTTTTCTAATTTAAAAACATGGCGTGGTGCCGTTTGCGGTACGTGAACCGCATAACAACAGCCGAGTATCCTTTGCTAAACCAAAAATCAAAAGAACTTAAATGCATAAATAATTTAATGTACATGAGTGCATAAATTGTTAATAATGCTTCAAAGATTGTTATACCCTTGCAGCCAGTATAATACTTTTGTCATTGGCATTGACTAACCAATGAAAGCTTTTGTTATTAATCAAAAGTGTTTTACAATCATTAACAAATGACTGCAAGGGTATTTAATCTTATAAGACAATAATTGTTTATTGAACTTGTTGCTTTTTCAAGGTTTGTTCTTAACACGCAAGTGTCCCAAAGGTAACAGCTGTGGTTATCTTCATTTGTTTCGCAATCCAAATAATTTGTTTAACAGCACTTTGGAGCTATACAATAAGCCAAAAAGCGACCAATTTGGCAGTAGCACACCCAAAACCACTCCAGCTAGGTATATATTAAAATGATGGTAACATATTTAAACAGAAATAATTATTGTTTTCAACTTGTTCCACAGCTGGAACGACAATGATAGGCAATCTTCCCGCAATTGGCGTTGGTCGGAAAGTCCCGAGTTGGAGCTTAAGTGCACTCAACGCTCGAGTAATAGCGGTCAAAGACAGCGTGAATCAAATTCAAGTCACGATCAAAGCCGCAAACGTCACAATTCCCATTCCAGTCAGGACTCGAAGCATAGCCGGAGTCGAAGCCGTTCTACATCGAGCCATAAACGCAGTTCAAGTCGCGATTTCAGTGTCAAATAAACCAAAGATCGAGTACTTTATGGATTTTTTTTACAACATTTAATTCAATCTCCTTGTTTTGGACAGCAAATAGAATGGTGAGATTTTTAGGCGAATCGAAGTTTCAATTGAATGCTTTAAGCCATTTTTAAATTGATTTATAAATACAAAATGTGATTTTCTTTTGAAAGTCGATAGGATTGGCAGTTTCGAAAGGCGAAGAATTTGTGAGAATTTCGGCAGATGGTGTAAAATAGGTGGTAAGATCGGGGGAATTATAAATTCTAAAGTCTATTTGTCTTGCATTCGTCGTACACATTAAACAAAATTATACAAAAAAAACTCATTTAGGGAGTATTATAATAAGTAGTTTTAAAATTACACAAACAATACGAAGAAGCATTTACATCTTCAGCAAAACTTATAGACGAATGCCCGGATTTGTGGCCGCCACATAACGCAGCAGTTCCTCATTATCCTCGCAGATGACAGGCTTCTCATGATAGCAGGCAACATCGTGCCATGCGATGCCATCGTTGTAGACATTGTTCAGCACTGAAAGACACTGCTCCTTGGTCTGGTTGATTTCGTACTCAGCGTTGTCGGGCTGTGGGCGCTTCTTGTGACCGGTCTGCGACCAGGGATTGTAGCCCCATCCCTGTGGAATGCGGTTGGTGGCCTGGATCTTCTCGCGAGTTGCGGACCAGAACCAGCCATAAACGGACTTGGGCTCCAGATCGGGACGATTCTCGCAGCCAGCAAAATCGCAAATGCGACCAGCGGTCCAGATGTAAGGCACATCATTCTGCTGGATGACACGGAAGACCAGATTGTTTTTCTCTTGGGTCTCTAGTGCAACGAGATCCATGCAGTATTCACGGCACAGATTACGACCATCCAGCCAGTCGACCTTCCTGTTGGCCAGCGCTGGCACATGGGTGCTTAGGAACATGTTTTTGCCGCGATAGGAGAACTCCTTGGGGCCTGCAAACAAAGGGCGAACGTCCACATTAGTTAGGGTTCAATGTATTGGGATGCTTGGCTGACTGACTAACTAACTGAGTGACTGAGTATCGTGGCCTAATGATTGGCAAAAAAAAACATGCCACGGATGCTTACACAACTTCCCCCTACTATGTGTTTGTCTTTTTTTTAGCTGTTACGCAATCTTGTGCAGCAATATATGCAGCATGATGCTGCTGCTTTGCTCCTCCCGATGCCATCCGCCCGCTTTCCTTTGTCTTTTTGTGTGTGTGTCAAAAGGTTTTTCATTTGCCAAGGCACAACAAAAAGAGTATTGGTAAAACCAACAATGGAATTCCCCCCCACTCACAGCTACAGCTTTGCCGCCACCTTCGTTTCCTCGGCAAAAAAAAATAAACACGCCAAACGAAACTTGTTTCACATCGCTGACTCGCTGAGATGACTGCCACCGTTGCGGCTACTGCAATGCTGCAGCAGCGTCCATTTGATTAGCTTCTTTGTAGCTGAAAATGGGGCCTCTTGTAATATGTTTTTGTATTCATACTCTTTTTTTTTGTCAAAAGATAACAAAAACTGTTTGGTTTTAAGCTTAGAGTGACCAAATTTGCAAAAGTGCCGTCACGCCCTCTGCCGGAAAATGCAAATAACGATCTTTGTTACAAAATGCATATTAAGGAAGCTTATATTCAAACTTTAAAGCAACTACTAGCAAACAGGGCATTGTTTAGTCGCTGTTATGGTGCTACATAGTTTGTTACCCGCCTGTGCCACGCCTGTCTGCTAGCCACTGTTGCTGTCGCTGCTTCTGGCGGCACGCGTCATTAGGCGCACTTTAAGCCGCTTTAAAGCTGCTGCCAGTTTTTTGTTTGCTGCCGTCACTTTTGCAATTGCCTTTGGTTATTCATTCGCTCGCCCGCCTGTCCCAAGACTTCACGTCAAATCAGCTTAACTCTAACATAATGACCTTATTTGCCATTGTTTGCACATTATTATTATTATTTTTTTTGCAGATGCTGCCAGATTTCCTCACTTTGCGGGTCAAGGCAATAAAAAATACTCGTCACATTAGCGCGCATTAACTTCACTTTCTTTCCCAGCCTATTTTTTGCTCCTCTGCATATGCCGTTGAAAATTTAAAAAAAATATCCGCAATTGCATCATTTGCTAACAACAACAAAATATACTCGAACATCGTACGTGTATATCTCAATAAGCAGAATTTTAATCTCAGCTTGCGTTTTGGGCTTAGGAAAAAACCGTTTTTAACTATAAATTAATTAGCAAGCACACAGTTTGCATGCTTGAGATTTGTTTTTAACGAGACAGTCGCCATCTATTGCTGGTAATTAAGTTTGAATAGATAATTAGTTTGTTTAACTTTAAGTTGTGGCTGAATAACTGGAATTTTCTAAAAATATGAAAGATCTTTAGCACAAGCAGTGCCACAAAACTGGCTATACGACTTTATGGGCCAGAAGCAAAAAAAAACCCAAATTAAGTTGCATTTTCACTTCGAATGGTATGCACACAAAAGCATTCATACGATTCAATAGCATGTGTGTGTGCGTGTGTGTGTGACTATGCCTAATTAACAATAACTGCACCGGGTTCATTCGTGTACCGGATGTGCAGCGATGACGCTATTGCTTGAATTCAAATCTCAGTAGCTGCCGCATTTTCGCAATCTCTTTTCGTTTGAATACAACTTCAAACGATGACTTGCAATAATGGGGAGTGTGATTGGATAATTGGATACAAATCGGATAGCTAAGTGGCAACGCTGCAACTGCGCTGGATAGTCAAAGAAAGTGCGTGCGTGGGTGACAACGACGATCGCGGCAGCGGCCTTCATTAACGCTCCCCACCTCTTACAAATTGCTCGCGACCTAGCTCAATTTAATGTAAACATATGTTTGTGGCTGTGTTATTATAACTATTGTATTGTCGGTAACTCCTACACGTCCCATTGCCAAACAATTTCAAGTGCAAATTTGGCAAAGCCGCTTGCAATGGCCGCCATTTGTATTCCTCTAACGTTTCACACTTTTACTTTTTTTTTTTATGTGCGCGCGCGTTTTCCATTTCTAGTTGAAATATGTGATGTGCGAGTTTGTTTTTTGGTAAAAAAATGTACTTACGGCTAGAGCACTTGGCGGGCACGGGCAGCGAGAGGAAACGGCCCGGCTTGGTTCCTGTGGTTGTTGTGGTTCTGCCCTTTTGCGCTGAGGCGCAGGCGGCCACCAGGCAAAAAGTCGCTATCGCCAAAGTGACTTTCATCTGCAAAAGAAGAAGAAGAAGCAAGGAGGTGAAGAAATCGTGAGTAAAAATATTTGCGAAGCTTAGTGCATTTTTATGACCAACGCAACGTTAGGGATACGTGACGCAACAAAATGCAAATACGATATGTAACTCTGCAATATCGTAAGTTTTACGATACATATTTTTAGCATTGGACGTGAATGATTCTAATGTGGTATTTTATAAAAAGAGTTTATTCGTTTTTTAATATTAAAAAAAATAAAAATTATACCGTAAAGAAAACTGAGCTTAATGCCATATAAGTTAACCAAAAAAATGCTTTAAATAAGCAATAAATTTTTTTATAAATGCCCATAATTGTGTGATAAAATAAAGTGCGTATGTGGAATGTTGTTGCTTAAATTTGATTTGATTGCGTGCATCTTCACAAAGTGTTTGCGTGTGTGTGTGTTTGTTTTTATCGAAGATGTAACGTGGTGTGCACTGGTTTTTATGTCAAGGATACAGTGGTGCCAGCCAACCAACCGGTTGCCCCGAGGCGTTTCGTATCGCAACAGCGGCCACTGACACACTGCCACAGTGACGACGACGACGACGACGACGACGACGACAGCGACGATGACACTTGAAACTTTATTTTTATTGAAGCTTAACGTTGGCAACGTGATCAGCATCAGCGCTTGGGCATCGTCACATTATTCATAAATACAATAATATACAACAAAAAGCAAAACATATTCATTTAGCATCTGCAACAAACATGTTGATTACACAAGCCACAAGCTTAGCCGTACACTTTGTTGCCTCGCTGCTGACCTTAACTGGTTTTATTGACTTTTGTATCTTTTCTTAGCTTTGCTTTGCTCATTACTTTTGTTTTTGACTCCGGCTAGAACCTTCCAACGTCTTTTGCATATCGATTTAAAAAGCTTCTACTCTGTCTTCCTTTTTATGAATTTAAAGCGCGATGCTAATGCAATGCCATCAATCAGCTAGCTCCAATGTAGTAGTATGTGTGTGTCTGACTGGTCTGTCCAGTTTATAAATTTGAAATTTTGCATGTTAATTTGATTTCGTTGGTGTGCGCGATATTTATCGCTTATAGCAGAGGGGAATTTCCCCCCACCATCAGCCGAAAACTGTTGGCGATTTGGCAACATAAATCATTAAACGAATCGCTCAATGATCGCAGCTGCTGCTGCTGCTGCTGCAGGGCAACGAAATTTCATACATAATAAAAATTTGATACGATATCATAAAGTTGCGCTAATCGAATTATGAATTCAATCACGATTTGACATGAAATGTTTAAAATGCCTGACCCTTAATGGAGATTCAAAAGCGTGCAACAACAAAAACTATTTCTCCACGTCTCTTTAACATTTTTTGTTATTTAAAGTTAGGTTTTGTAATTTTATCCATTGGCGTTGAATTTTGATTTTTCGTCAGGTCATGCATGTTAATCAATATCAATCAGTCGACACAACTGATGACTGCATTTCATTATAGATATGTATGAATATATGTGCTTACAAATGTGTAGGTAGGTATGCGCCCTTTCCAACATAAATACATACATAGTCGGCACACATTTTGGTGATTTTTTTTTTTTTATCGTTTTTTGTTAAGTGTGTTGGAGTTTTTTTTTTATGTTTGCCAGATTGCGCAAAAGTTTGTGGGCTACGAATATTACTTAAAGAAATACCACGATTTGTTTTTTGTTTAAGTTAAGTTTTAGTGTTAAAGGTTTGGGTTAAAGTAGCGTACTACAAATGAAAATGTTGTTTAAGACTGAGATCAACGAACTTTAACTGTTAAGTCAACATTCCTAATAGAATTTTTGTAGTTTGGGCCAACGAACTTGTGTTGAAATCACTAAAGACTTGGGAAACAAACTTGATTTTCGTTTCAACACCAAAGAACTTAGGCAACAAACTTGCTCGTCTCACTTTAAAAATTAATTTTCATTAATTTCTCTCAAAAACGTTTTTGTTTGTACTTTTAATCCACATAGAATTCATATATATTGTGTTCACATCCTTGTAGCACTTTTTATATTTATTTTTCATACACAAAATGTTTGTATTTCTTGTTTTTTTTTGTTTTAGCACTGTTTGTAAGTCCTTATTAAGAAAATAATCCACACAAGTATGTACACTGAATATCCTTGAGAAATGCGCCTGTATTTGCTTACCTTTTACTGCTGTATTTCTTATAACCAAAAAACACACCACAAAAGTTTCAGTTTCGTTCTCAGTGGGTCCAAATCAGACTCCGATAATGCGTCGGAGACAAAACTAGACGAGACGACACCAGACGCAAATGTGAATAGCAACGAATATTCAGGCAGCCGTACAGCCGGCTTTTATACGTTCCAATTGGCAAAATGGGCGGCTGCCACTCCCCAATGTATTGAAAATCATCTCCATACCATTCAATACCACAAAGTTTGTTGAGCGAACTGGAGAGTAAAGCTTAAAAGCTTAAACTCTCTCTCTCTCTCTCTCTCTTAAGCTCTTTGGTAAGCTTGGCTTTAGTTGCGCTCTTGTTCTCTTTCGCTCTCTCTCTCGCTCTCTGGCTTTTTTCTTTATGGCTTGGCGCACATTGATTCGCATCTTGGGCGAGCAGTTATCAAAAAACTCAGAAGCAGTTGGCTGCGAATATTTTATATAAAACTTTTAGAATGGCGCCACAAAAAAAATATCTTAAATTAGTTTTTTTTTAAATAAAAAGTTTGATTCTTTAGTTTGCTCAAGTTTTCTAATGTTGTATACCTGCATTTCTAGTTTTGTTTTTTGCTCACTGTGCAATTAAAAATATATTCGCAAATTAACTCGGAATCATCTTGAGACAATCAACAACTATTTATACAGATAATCGCCCCTTTTTTTTTCTTTCTTTTTATTTTTCTTCTAAGAATTTAAGTTAAATACTTTTGTTTGTTTGTTTTGTGACGTTGTCTAGTTAGCCCGGCTAAAATCTGAAGTTATTTTTTAATAGCTCTATCTTTATTTTCGTTGTTGTTGTTATTGTTTGGATGTGTTGAGTGCCAGGCACTCAAAACAAATACAAATTTTATGCAAATAGACTTCGGCGCACCTTTTACGCATGATTATTTTGATGATGCCCGGTTTTGGCTTTAGGGCTTGCTTCATATATGTATATGAATTTGTTAAGTTTTGTTGTTGCTTGCTGGGCCTTGATCTTGAAAAGCCTTTCGAAATCTCGCCGTGGGCTCTAAGTCGTTTTTGGCTTCCGCAGCCTCTTCGCACGCGCTCATAACGTTTTATTTGTTTCAAGCCCCTTTCGAGTGTTGCTTTTGAAATTGCCATGTGAATGAACTGGCAAAGGATAAGGCGATTGATTTAGTCAAATTTGCTTTCATACTACATATTTATTATTTAACAAGTCTCTTGGTGCCTGGCGGTGCCAACCGGATCTGTACAATCGATTCTTACTCAAAAATTGGCATTTATGTTAGCTGCTTTTATTTTCGCTGTTCAATATGCAAATGTTTATTTATTTGAAAGCCGTATTTTGTAAGTTTGTTTGGGTTCTTTGCGTTCAAATATTTAAACATCTAATCCCAACAATGACTTTTTGGCCAAAAACCAAAAGCTCAACTGATGACACTCGCTTAGCTGACCTTATGGCCAACATAACTGCTGACTTGATTTCTGTTTTCTGCTGCTAATTGACCATGAAAAAGAAACAACTCTCATGTTTTTTTTTGTATGTGTTTTGAGTTTTTTGTTTGGGTGGCGCCATTGTTTGCCATTTAGTAGCGATTTAATAGAAAAATGAATTTATTGTGCGGATTCGGAGAGGCCTCTCTCACGTGGCTTTTGCCACACATTTAAGGCCACCCAGACGTTAAAACAGACCCACTTTTTCTTTACATCCAGCTGTGTGCTTATATATATATATATTTTAATTAGACTAATTAATATGACTGAAGCGAAGGGGTGCCGAACACAGCGGGGGGGGCCAACTAATATTAATAACAAAGACGATTAATTAAACTTAGCCAAGATGTGTTGAGGTTGGTGTGAAGTTTTAAAGAAACTTTGTTGATGATGGCGCAAAATCTTCTTGCTTTAGACGGAAGTTGAAAAAACAAAGTTAAAGTTGTTAATTGGTTGATTTGTTTGTAGGGGGTATACGAAATCGGATAAACTCTAGATTTATTATACACATCCTGAACTTTCTAACGTACAAAGAACTCTATAAATAAATAATTAAGCTCTAAGTCGAGTATTTTGATTTGATTTCTTGCTCTAAGGAACTAAACTGAAAACTAAAACTGGAAATCGAAGCAGGTTTTTCTTTCCAGCTGTCTGAACACCATCTATCATCTACTTATGCGAATTGCATAATTTCAACGAACGACTTTGTCAAATATTTGTATCTTGCTTTGATTTTATTAATATAAATATGAAGCACACGTTTTTACTCCAATCTTATTATTGTGAACATTATTTAACTGCGATTTAATCTCCCATAGAATTTATATGCATATATATTATATTCTCTGCAAACTTGTTAACATTTTGCAATGTTTATATCAAGTTTAAATAGCTCTTTTGGTGAACTGAGCTTTTGGATCTTGAAAACATCCGCAGCTGTCGGTTTTTTTGTTGTACTTTTTCGCACTTCGTTTATTGCATCTGCTGCATAAATCAACATCCGTTGTTGTTGTTGTTCCTGTTATTGTTATTGTATCTTTTTGTATTATCATGTTATGCATTTTGCATTTTTTTCAGTGGCCTTTAATAATTTTCGCCCTAGTTGCCGGTTTTTGTTTCTTTTCTTACATGCATTTCCTGCGGTAGTTTTTTTTTGTTGTTTTTTGTTTCTGTTGAACCTTGACAAGATCAGAAAAGTGTTAAAAACTGATTCCACGAACCGATTCGTCTGGTTAGTCACTCAACATATTGTAGTTTATAATAGCCCGTCATCGATTGTGGCTAATTATTGTCATTTAAGACAAGATTCTTGATCGATCGATCGTTCGAACTTAAATTAATTATACACAAGACAAATTTGTGATTAAATATTAGAAAAAGTATAATATTTAAAGTTAAAAGAGCAACGAAAAAAATCTTCAATCAATATTAAGTTTTTAGATTGGAACTATATTCTAGGTTTGAGTCTGATTAATGAATGAAGAACCTTGAATCAATTTTGTTGAATTCTTAGTATCTATTTACATTCTTGATTAAACGCGTGATGATTAATCTTAATCCATTCTAGAATGAAATATCTTAGCAAGAATATACATATATATCATTGTGTAGGCTGTTTTTATTTGAGTTGATTGACAGTCTTATGCGAGCCTCGCGACCTTCAGTGACTCAGTAAGCGATCAGATAATGCCATCTTCATCTATACAATAGGCCTTAATGTTTAAATCTTTTGTTTTTTTGCCACATATCAAAAAAAAAACAATATATATAGATAATAATAAAGATTTAAACAAGATCACGCGCTCGAAGCGCGGAAGCCCCAAAACTCAACTCAACAGCATCTTCATCTTCATCTTCGTCTTCGTCTGCGTCTAAGCAAAAAACCGAAACTGAAATCGAAGCTTCCGTGAATGCCTTGTTCAAAATTAAAATATAAAAGAAAAAGTAATATATACAAGAAAAAGAAACAATTGAAATTCAACAATAAAGATGCTATTTGTTAAGAAACTAAACCAAGTAGTAATACTATAGCGCAGCCAATAAAAATTAGGCTTGGACAATCAATCTATTTAAGCTAACCGAATTTTCAAACTATTATTAACAAGCAAAGCTGATAAGATCAGCAGCCAGTTGACCTTAGTTTAAAGTTATGTGGTTGCATTGTATGGAATCAAATCGCATTAAAGCCAAACAAATCTAATCGCATTCGAGCGTATGGAAATGGAATGGCTTGGAATTGAATGAAAATGAATTGAATGGAAATTGGTTTAAATTTTTGTTATGTTTGTGGTTTTTTAATTCACAACCTGCGGTTTCTATCACTTCTTCTTCTTCTGCTTCATTTTGGTTAGAGTTAAAAGTTTAATGGGTTGGTTTTGGAGTTGTGGTTTGTCATAAAACAATGGGAGTGTGGTTTAAGCTATGATAATTATCGCTTTTGAATGTATTTTGTTTTGAAAATTAACGCTTAATTGCATTTATCTACAGTACAAATCTGTTATCGGGAATTTCTTGTATAAATATTGTATGTTGCTTGAAAAATAAGGCGTAAGCTTTTCCCATTCTTTTTCCTTATAATTCGCAACTGGTATAAGGAATGGTTTCCTGCAGATATTGTGATATCAGAAGCAGCGTGGAAGTTTAATATTTAACATTTTTCATAATAATAAACACAAGTAAACACAACCATTACTTAATGACTGACCCTCGTAAAGCAAATTTGTTAAGACGCATAGAATTTTATGTTAAAGTTGTTGTTGTTGTTAACATTGAGATGCTGGACTTAGAGACGGATTTGAACGAGACGAAGATGGGGGAGAGAATCAGCTGGGAATGCGTGAAGGACGCGACAAACACAACAAGTAATTGCCAATTTATTTGAGTGTATGTGCGTTTGTGTGTTTGCTTTTGAAGAAGCCTCTGACGGGTTTTATGTTTTTTTTTTTTTTAGTTAAATGCCTTTTTAAATGCTTTGCTGATGATGTGAAATGTTGGCAAATGTGACCCCAAGAGGCAGACAATTTTATTCATTTACACATTAGTTGAGATTTATAATTTTTAATTTTTTTTAATACTTTAGTTTTGGCATGGGGCTTTTGTCAGTGCGACAAACAAAAAGTGATTGGCAACAAATTAATCAAGACCTTGCCAACCAAACAACACAAAACAGCCAAATACATATACATATACATAAGTACATACTTATATGTGATGTTTGTATGTATGTATGTGTTAGTCTTGGGCGCTAGAAGAAGAATCTTGAAGCAGCAATGCGACTTGCAGCAGCATCGGCAAAGATTACGCAATGGCAAAAAATGATTGATGTCTGCAATTTAGCGCATCTGTGTAAAATGACAACAACAACAACAAGCCAATTGATGCAGTTGTTGTTGTTGTTGTTGGTGTGACACAAAAGAATTAAGTGCCCAGGCACATTTTAAATTCGTCACGGAAAACGTGACAAAAATTTTCATATGCGAAACAAACACAACAACAAAAAACAACTGCAGAAGACTTTTCAGATTAAGATGGTTGCAAAATTTGACACACATTTCACACACACAAACGTCTAGAATGTTTTGAGCTACAAAAAGTATCTTTACTTTTATGAATGAGTTAAAGCTGGATTAGTTGAAGAGAAACAAAAGTCTGGCGCACAAAACAATGCAACATAAACAAGCTGTTGGCTAATTGCATAAGACAAAAAAAACAACAACAACTGCTATGCATCATCAGCATTTAGAATGAGCAGTTATTGTGTGTCTCTAATGGTTGGCCATAAATCTGGCAAATTACTTATATAACTATCGAGCATTTATGAGAAACATTAAAACAAAAAGTAGGTGTGTGCGAAAATTGTGCAGCCACAAGTTCAGTTAAGGGGCAGATGCGGATGTGGCAACAACAAGTCATCCCATATACATATACATTACATATATCTAAATATAAATAAACATCTTACGAGAATGCATCGAAATGCTCAACTACTCAGCTGTTAAATTGTGAATATGCAATCGACTTAATTTTTTGCATAATTTAAATATATATTTTTTGTTTTTTACATCATCGTCTAGTCAGTGTGTGTGTGTGTTTGTATACATTGTTGTGGAGGAAGTTGCATATTTATAAGCTTTTTTTTATATCTCATAGATATGTTTATAGTGCTTCTGCTTCGTTTTAGCCGCTGGGGGTTGGGGCGTATGCGATGTCATGATTTTGAAAGCGATTGAACATATGTTTGAAACGCTTGCCTTTTCAGCCATAAATCAGAAGCGCTTAGTCAGACAAACACACACACACACACACAGTTATGTTACCATTTGTTGAGAACAAAACAAAAGACTTAGGCAACAAACGCGTGCGGTGTGCTCCTAATAACATTTGTATTGTTTTTTTGTTTTGTTTTTTGAGTGCTTTTGTTACAAAATTGCATTTTGTGCTTGAGTTTTTGGGGGACGTGCAACTTTAGAGTGTGTTTAAGTCTTTTGCTGTTGTTATTTCGAACCAGCCAAGATCCCAAGAAACTTTATCAAGAAATCAAAAACTTATGGGAATATGTGTCAAAGGATCTTAAAATATATAATAAATTGATTTTTCCTACATGTAAAAACACATTCATTTTTCCTTAGACACAACAAACGTAATATATGTTCTAGCCAATTAAAAGTGTTTAATTAATGATTGCCTCTAAGCTAATTTTAATCAAATTTATGCCTAATTTTAACGTTTTTAATGGAACAAGTTTTGTGACGGAACATTTTATTATCTTAACGTTTCTACTTTCGGAACAACTTTTGAAATGTGTCGGCGTTAATAAGTTGAAAATGCGTCAATTTTCTAAGTTGTATTGTAGTATTTCTACAAGTCAAGCGCAAATGTATATATATATATTTTTATGATGCTTCCCACACTTGAGATGCGTTTACTGAGTTGGAGACCAATGACCTATTGTTTGACCCAACAGCCTTGGCCATATACTAAAAAACCAATCATAAAACCCAAAAAAAAAAAAATATATTAATGAAAATGCTGAACAAATTAAGCGAAACTTGAGGCAACAGTGCAACGAAAACAGCAACTTTGTTTTTTGTGTTTGTTTTTTTGATGCAACGCACTTGTTGCAGTCAATTTCCTCACCTCCCGCCAATCAGAGTGTTGTAAAGTTCATGGGTCGTTGCCGGCCGTATTTTGCTTTTTGTGGTTGCCACTGCATTGCAGTGCGCTTAAGCTTAACCGTTTCAGGGTTGCCAGGTTTTTTTTCGTTTCGTTTTTTAACTTTACTCATCAACAACTGCGTCACATGCTGGCGTTTTGGCGACCTCATCTGTCAACCGAATTAGAAGCGACAACAAATACAAAAACCACAGATCTGTCAGTGTGGTTGCCGCACCGGGATTTGAGTTTCGGCAAGAAGATAGAATCGTTGAGAAGAATCAGAATCAAGTTGAAGTGTTTGTAAGTAAAACTCAAAGTGTTGTTTGTTAAAAGCATGCAACAACAACAACGACCTGTCCGACTTGTTGTAGCACGCGGTCAAACAAGTGCACTTTAGAAATTGCTCATAAATCATAAAAAGATATTACAAAAAGAAAAACAAAAAATGTAAAACGTTCAAGTTGAAGAAGTGCTGAGAGCAGACAGACATTTTGTAGTCTCGTTGTGAGTACTATCATAGTGTAAATAAATATTATTTTTAGTTTCTTATTGCTTAAACTCTTCATACTGTTGTATACAAGTCTTTATAAATAAAATATGAGTATTAAAACAAAAGATAAACTTAAGCCAAATTATGGCTTAGAGCCAAATCTTGAACTCAGTTTAAAGATGAAGGATTTTTTTTGCTAATCTTAAATACTTGACAATTTGTTTTGAATGATTGAACTTAAATGTACATAAGGAACAGACCTTTCGAGCATGTTTCTCATTAGTTAATGTTAGAAGTGCTTAAATTTCTGCCTCATCATTTGAAGGGCAAGCAAATTTGTATTGTTTTTTTTTTCAGCGTTGCCAAGCGAAAGGCTTCTAATTTGCAGCTTCAAGAACAAACGAAAACAAAACAACAGAAACGTCGTCAACTTCATTAAAATGCTTTTCGATATGGATATGGTTATTAATTAATGCATAGAGACTCGTGCCAACATAAATAAACACAAAAAAAAAAAAATAAGCGCTAAATACTACAACGGCTATATTGCGATTATGTCTTGGATTTTGCTTGTTCTTTTTTTGTTTTTGGTTTTTAACATCTTCGACTTTGACTGCTCTTAACAGTTTAGCGATGTTGTTGTTGATGATACCAGTTTGCCTCAACCTTGGAGCGGCGAAAACACTAACAGCAGCAACAACAAGATTTTTTTGTCGTACCCAGAGATGCCAGTACCAGTACCCGTACCCGTACCCGTACCCGTACCACTACCAGTGAAGAGCACTTCTCCCAGTCCGTCCATCTGTCTGTTCGGTAGCGGCGGACGCACAACAAGATACGCGGATGCGAACAAAATCCAATAAAAAAAAGTGAATGTAAAACTAAAACGACTTGATGACGTTTGTCCGCTTGTCCAAGCGCGTGACAGAACAATAAACTAGCTTTGGTTTTTATTTTTAGGCAAGGAAGGGGACTGTTGTTATTTGGGACTGTTTCTTGTTTATTTTGTTTGGGTTTTGTTGTTGTTTTTTTTTTTTCTAGGGGGATTGCACCGCATTGCATTCGGCCATGACTTTGATGAACTTGTTTTGATACGAATGCTCCATTCAGTGAATGAATCTTTGCCATTGAAAAGTTATGACAAACGAGTCGAAGAGCAAAGTTTTCGGTTTGGTACAGTAAATGTTCGAATTTCGAACTTTAAAATGAATTAGCTGTAAATGCACTAACTGTATTCTAAGCTTTTTGCAGATTTTCTTGATAAACAAGCAAGTCAACTGAGCTGCTGTTGATATAAACCAGTTGTAAGATCTTGCACAATGTTTTAATTAGCCGATAATGTATCTGTACACAAGTTAAATCAAGCATTCCATCCTGTGCACCTCTAATTTCCAACAAGAGCTGGGGTATTAGCTTAATCGAATGTTTGTTAGTGGCCTTAGCACATAACCATTTCAAGTGTATAATTTTTTTGTTTAATTTCATTTGGAAATGTGTTAAATATTTGCGGCTGTCAATTTTTGTGACCTCTCTTTCGTAGTTTTGTTGCTGATAAACAAATATATAAATATTTGCTTTAAATTATCTGCACCAGCAGCAGCAGCAAACAAAAGCTCTCCACAACAAAGCTCTACACTTTAGCAAAGACACCAACCACAGGCAAGATGGCATGTTACTGTAGTTGGCTCACTTTAACACACACAGCACAAGCGCATTACACTATAGCCGTCCTGCTCAGCAGCCGGTTGAAAATGCACAAGAAACAGCTGCCTAAATTTGCTGAGTGCCTGTCAAATGACGCGCGATACAACAAATCGCACCACACAAATTTACTGTCATTGTTTGAAAAAAAAGTAAACACAAAACGCGCACATATCGCGCGAGTGAGTACGTGCTTGTTTGTGTGAGTGCTGTGCTTGTGTGGCGTCATTGCATTATGTTAGCCGTTCGTTGCTCATTTCCCAGTGCAATGAAATCGAGGCGCCCACTTGTTGAGTTCGCATGCTGCTCTGTTTCTTGCCCCGTGGAGTCCTTGATGGCAAAGAGAGACAAAAAGCCAATTACAAAACACCGAATGCCAATTTAAGCCACCAATAGGCCTGTGTTTTTGTTGGTGGACCCTATCATCGAATAAAACGATGCGCCGAGGCAGGTAAAGGTGGCACAGTAATGGCCAATGCGATATGATTTTCAACTCCACCCACATAATTGGTAGCCCTGCCGTGCGCACCGATGATGCACGCCAAAACTCACATTCATACATAATGCATGGGCGATTCGTGAAGGTCATTTGTAAGGTGAGCGAACAAATTGCTAGTCAATTACTAATTAGGCAAAGCAAGCATTAAAAATTCATATTGCAAGTACAACATTGGTGTATTTTGTATCGCAAACACAATCGCTTTACGTTCATTTAACGATATAGAAAGAGTTTAAAATTGAATTTATTTTACAGCTTCAATCAAGATACTTTTTTATAGCTAATAAACATTAAAGCATCAGTGAATATTGTGTTAATTACAAATGAAAGTAAGTTTAAAGTTCGAATAACTTTCACTGCAAAACAAAGCAACTTCGATGCGATTTCAACTTCAACTCCACCCATAAAATAACTTTAAAGAGCCTTTTCCACTTCCTGCTAACAACTTTGAACCAACACAACACAAACGTATTAAAGAACCACAAAACCAGTCTTTAAAATGGCAAATCATTAAGGGCCGTTGGCCAGGGAAGGGGCGGATAAGGGGTGGTGTGTTGCAATTGTTGGTTGCCCTTTTAGAAGTAACAATGTATGGGCCAGTTTGCCAGTTGAGCTGATTACTGGCCATTGGGCCGGTCTTTATCCCTCTTTAAAGCATTTCTGGTTGGTCTGCGCCTGTCGCACCAGTCACAGTAACAGTAACAGCTGACTAGCTGCCCGGCCGCTATCATTTAAAAACAATACAGCAGCACACAGACACACGGACACAGTAGCTAGTGTGTGTGTGTGTGTGTGTGCGAGCAACAGCATTAAACGCGCCAAGCAACAGCAGCTGAGACGGCAGCCAATAAGAGTTGCCATCCAACTATATCATTGCGAACACCAGTACACATTGCTGTGCGCCTAATGTTCGGTTTGTGCAATTCGACAACACAAAATTTTCGAAGTTCCACTGGGCGACGGCTCACCAACCAATAAAGCGATATTCCCAGGCGCGTAGTCAGTGCAATTTTAACAGGGGTTGTAAAGAATTCAATTCGAAATCTTAAATAAAAAATCCATTATTTCAGTGAACAGAATAATCTGAAAAAATCAAATAATACAATTATTAAAACTCTGGATAGAAAATATTAATGAAAATAAGATAATAATAAGCGTTTGCTTTTAATTTTTCTCTCAACGCATTCGAACTTCATTTATTATTTATGTCTCCCCCTACAAATACTGTGCTGTGTATAAGTGTTTTCCCCTTTGCATACGCCTCTGTATTTTCGTATAGAAACGGCGCTGCAACCAACCACCAACCAAAGCAGCGGCAGCAGCAGGCAAACGACGGCACTGACTCAGCATTAAGTTTTTGTTTCTGGCTGTGCGCCAGTGTGAGTGTGTATGTGTACGTGCGAGTGTGTTTTGGTTTGCGCTCTGTGCAAAACGTTGTCTCCCTCTCGCTCCTCGTTCGTCGGCCGGCTCTTGAGTATTGGTTTGATGACGACCGTTCGATAGAGCATCGTCGTGCGTCTACTGATTGCTGTTCGCCTGGCTGAAATATCGGTAGTTTTGCTCGCCGCGTGACGATGGCGCGTGACTTTAAGACATCGCCGGTGATTGGAATCGGTATCGATAACGTCATAAGGCATCATTTACAACTTACATGTGAGTCGTATTTGTTTGAAAATATCATTTAAATGATATTTTGCCACTTATTTCGGCAGGCCAGTTGTTGTTTTAATCACTTTGTTGAACATTTTCAATGAGTCATCATTTTGGCTTGACGAAAATGATCACGGCATATAATCAATTTGCATGGTAACCATTGCAATGGTGGACATAAAATTAATATACTAATGCACTATAATAGAGTTATTTCTCACGCCCCTAACACTTCAATGATCTTGAAAATCTGTAAGCATATGGATCATGCTTAGCGCCTTTTTTCTAAGATTAGCATTATGTATTTAATGCTACAGCCTATAAGCATGTTTTAAAATTTAAGGTTTTTCCAAGCAGTAACTTACCAGTGATTTAACTCTACAGCCTAAGAATATGCTTTACATTTGCATCACACACAAAACAAGTACACAATTGCAATATTCGCTAATTTGTTTATTTCTTCACATATGTATAATTTATGTTAATTTCTTTGTTTACTTTTATCCATATTGGTTGCTTTTCTTTTATGTATATGTGCGACACTTGTTACCAACATTAGCAATTTCGGTAGTTTGCCATCATATTTATTCTTGTTATCATAAAACTTATATTAAATATCCTTCAAATCTTAAATTCAATTGCTTTCTACTTGTTAAGTTTATTTTGCATTTCGTGAAATAGAAAACTATTATTTGTTGTTGTTTTTGTTGTTAATTGAAATAGTTCTTGAGTTCAATATTCATATGTTTTGTATTATTGGCTATCAATATTTTGGCTTGTTTGGATCGTTAGTATGTATTTATATTTATGTATGTATGTATATGTTTTTTGGATGTTCGGACATATGAAACTTAAAGTTGTATTTGTTTGCAGTTGGTTCAGTGAGTGTTTTGCATAAATATATATAGATATTTGTATATCTTTCATTCGTTTTTTGTTTTGTTATTCGTTTTGCAAAAAGGGACGGTAAAATTACAATAAAATCATTGTGAAATTTATGTATATGTAACTTTTACAAATTTTCATAAATAATTTATATAGGCAACTGACCTGGTATCAGTTAATCTCTGTTTAATATGTGAGTGGACGATGTGAGACTGTGTATATGAGTGTATGTGTGTGTGTGTGTGTGTTTGTCTTAAATATAAATTCAATTTAATGGCTCGGTAAATTTACACATATACGTAATTGTATATTTTAATTTTCTTTTCAATGTTTTCCTTTTTTTCTTTTTAAATCTTTTCCATACGAAACGAAACAAATTTAAACACAAATTGAAGCAACAAATATTGCAATATTATTTTTTTTTTAGGGTAGAGTAAAACTGCTACTTTTGGAGGGTAAGGTGAATATATAATGTGCTTTTTGTAGTTACTACTTTGCATGTGTGTGTGTGTGTTTAATTAATTAGCTACTATAATGATAAGATAATAATAATATTAGTTTAAACTTTAACGCTTTGTTTTGCTATTCTTAAATGTTGGTTAAGCTGCTTGTTAGTCATAATAGAGTATTTCTATTTTTAAAGGCTGTGTAAGTTTCATAAGCAAAATTATCGTAAAAGTAGAAAGGCTGCAATCCAGCAATAAAATCAAATTTAAAACATTTCACTTATTTTTTTTATTAATTAAATTAAATAATAATGCTCAAAACATATATGTTAATGTTGTATTTAAGGCTAAACAAATAAAAAAACTAAGTTTTTCTTGTGATTGCAAACAAAAATTAATTAACTACGTTTTTCAATTGAAGGCGGCCACAAAAATACACAAAAAATTATTCGTCTTTAAGACGCAGCCCATTGCTACATATCGTACAATAGTTTCATTTCACATATATATATTCTTTTAAATATATATGTTTGTATAATTTACATTCATTTGCGGTCAGCTTTCATTAGTTTGAGTTTGAAGCTGACCCTTAATCAAAAAAAAAGTTTGTTCTTCTTTACGTACACTTTTTTGGCTAAATTTCTTTTCACTTATGAGGCCATTTAATACACATTAATTTCTTGCCAAAATACTTGTTTTCCTTTCATCATCATATCAAAATTGTTGTATATCGTTTTAGTTTTTTTTTGGTTTTTTCATTTTTAGATCAGTTTCGCTTGCGCACAGCGTTGATAACAAAATTCGAAACAATCAACGCGAAAGATTTAACAAAACTAAACACATAAATCAAAACTAAAACGTTACATATATTGTATATGCTTTTGTTTGTATAGAAAAATACAATTACATTATATATAGATTTGCGTTTAAGCAATATCTTTTTCAAATTGTTAATTAAATTATTTGGACGTTTAAGTAACTAACCGTTAATAACCGTTTGTTGTTGCGTCTAAATACGCGTCTTAACACAAAACTTTCATCTAACTAAACTCTCAATAAATACAAATAGAAACAGATACAAATTGCATTATCATTAATAATTAGGATATAGCATCGTTCACAAAATACGTATACAGTATTCTCCCGATCTCTTGTGTTTTTCTTGTAGAGGAGAAGGAGGTGAGGTGGTGGTGCTGCTGGTTGTTCTTCTATCTTGTTCGTGCTATTTAACATCCCACCCAAACGAATTTATAACTTAAGCAAAGTATAAACCAAAGCCAAAAGCCTACGCTGCACGCTGATCTTATGTTAGAATGGATTTGCATTACTGCTCGCCGGATTTCTGCTGGAGGGACGTGTACTAAATGATGTTTTGCCGCTGGTGCCGCGCTGTGGTGGCATCGGACGGCGCACATGTCGCAATTCGCTGTGGCAATTAAAAAGGTAACGATTAGTTTAGCTGGTTAAAAAGATTGTGAGTTAGTTGTTAGCAGTTTCAAACAGGTTTTAAATCAAATAATAAACATCAAGCAAACTTAATCTTTGGTATATTCCATTTTATGTATTAAGCAAAGGCTTTAAGCATTTTTCGAGCAGCAACAACAGCAGCAGCAGGTTAGCGTGGTCAGGCGAGGCGGCGTTCAACATGCAAACAAAACGTTTGCCGCAGTGCAAAATGCTTACCAAGTGCTGATTGTCAAGTTTTGGGTAGAATATTATACAGGGGATAACTAAAGACTGTTGTTTTTGTGTAAGATGAGGTTTGTTGTGATTTGTGTGTGTTTTTAGCGACCCAAATGCACCCACCGATCCATTTCCATTTCCTCCAAACGTTGAGTCAGTGCCAGTTTTTGCTGAACAGCCAAACGTAGCAACTGATTGAGCGTTTTCTTCTCCTCTTCGGCAGCCTCTAGTTGGCGATTCAGATCATCCACCTGGGTAACATACTCCTCGCAGCGTGCGGCGAACATGGCGCGTAGACCTGTTAGGGTAATTGGAATAACTAAATATATTTATCGTTTAACTTCATTTCACACTCACTTGAGAACGTTGCTGCGTCCTCTTTGAGCAGTCGCAGCTCGTTGCGCAACTTGGACATGGTATCGCTAACAATGATCTTTTCGTTCTCATATTTGGACTTGAGATTGGTGAGTGCCACCTCGGCGGTTTGTTTATTTGACTTGAGCACATTGCGCAGCGTTATAATTTGTTCGCGTTTCACAGACAACAGACTCTTGAGCTTGACAATTTGCTCCTGCAGCTCCTCAACCTCTTCGGTGTTGCCCTTATCCAAAGCTGTAAAAAAAGAGTATGTTGTTAAATGGAATCCATTTTAGATTTTTGGTTAGCTTACATTCTCCACCCTCGGGACGAACTTTGTGCTTGTTCAGATCGATTGTGTGCTCCACAGCTGTTTTGAGATGCTTTATCTGATCGCTGACAGTATCGACATACTTCTTAATCTCTACCGAATCAGCCAAGCCTTGCAGATCCTCAACAATTTGCGGACGAGCTGTCAACACATCCGACTTAAACTGCGATTGAATGGCAGACAACGAATCGTTCTCAAAGCTAGAATAGAAGAGGAGTAAATGTGAGATGAAACGAAGATAGATTCGGTTTTAAAGTCATACCTCATATCTTCACTCTTGTGATCGAGCAGGACACGCGATGGCGTCTCACCATTGACCGTGCAGACCAGATGATACAACTGTGCCAAATCATCGCTGAGTGCAACCAAAGTGCTGCGTGCCGAGCCCAAACTCTGGCCAGCATTTTGCGAGATATGCGTCAGCGTTTGAACATCGCTCTGTAGATCCAATGACTTTTGTTCGGTGGAGAGCAATTTGTTCTTCAGATTGGTCACCTCGTTGCGCAGGGTGGTGGTGGCGTCCGAGAAATTGAGGCCCTTCTGCAGCTCCGCAATGTCAGTCTTGAGGCCATCAATTTCCTTTGCGGAGAGCGTAAACCAATTGGCATATTGTGTAATAATTAGTTTAAGCTGCTGTTGCAATTGCTCATCCTTCTCATCGTTGCCACTCTTTTGATCCTTTACATCAATCTGTTTCTTTAGCTGCACAAGGGCATCGACATGAGCGGCCAACAAAGCCAAGCGTGCCATAAAGTTTTGCATCTCATTTTGTGATTTATCCAAACTTGTTTGCGCCTCACGCAAATTAGTTGTCAGATGGGCCTTTTCGTTCTCTATGCTCTCCAGCTGTTTCTCTAGTTTTTTGAGCTCATTGAGATGTATTTCGGAGAAGAGATCGCATTTGGTGCCATCGGGCGACTTGAGTTCGGTGCTTAGATCCGCTTCGAGTCGTTTCAGTGCCAAATTCTCTTCCTCGCCATCTGAATTGTTGCTGGCATTATCTTCCATATTGCTGCGGATGCTGTATGCCAAGTTGCTAATGTGATACATTGATTCGCGATTCAAGTGACCATCTAGCTCCTTTTTCAGTGCATATTTGGCCTCACGCTCGCCCTGAAGAAAAGATATTGTTTAAATGTACTTGATTATAGTTTGCTTGTCTTGTCTTACCTGCAGTGCCTCCAGCGCCTCCTCCATTTGCTTTTCGGCAATCTTTTTGAGATTCGCCAGCTCATCAACCTGCTGATTCAGTAGCTCCATCTCTTCAGTTAGACGTCGAATCTCATGTTTGGCACCCTCGAACTCCACCTGTTGACAAAAGAGGAAACTTTTAGTGGCAGCTTTAGGAGTTTAAGGTAATCAAAAACTGACCTGCGAGCTTCTCAGGCTGGACACTTGCTTCTGCAACGATATGTTCTCCTCCTCCAGTTCCGAGTATTCGCTAAGCATGCGCGTCTCTCGAAATTTCAAATCCTTTAGCTCGGATTTGAGACGCAAACGATCTGCTTCATTATCGCTCTTGTCCGTCCAATGTCCGAGTTCTCCTGCAGCATGCGATCTCGTTCGTTACGCACTCGTTCCAGTTCATGACGCAGTTGCTTGGCTTCATTCTCCAGTTCAAGTATTTGCAGATTGAGCGATGTTTCGCGTGCCGCAGATTCATTGAGCAGCGTTTCCTCCTGTTCAATGCCGGTCTTATTGGTGACCTTTTGTGAGGTTTGAAATTTGGTGAGTGCCTGGAAACGAAAAGAATAACAGGGATAATGGTTAGATGGGGTTGCAAATTATATTAAGGTATTATCAGAAAATAATTTAAGCCAACTTATTTGGTTTCCTTGACGCTTTTCCTGTTTCAAATGCTTCTCGGATCTTATATACCCTGTTCCGTTATTCCTCAAAATGTTCCAGAGCAACGCAATCAAAAAGTTTTGCCAGCCTGCCATTTTTATTGCAGTCATTTGCATGTGTAAGTTGTGTAGGCAGCAAATGGGAATTGGATTGAGGATGCGATGCAGAGCAGCAACTTTGGGGGGCTGCTGGCACTGGGGCGTTAGTCACTGGGGAACTTTGCTTGTTGCTATTGAGAGACGCCCCTCGTTTCATTTTGCTACATTTTTCATTAAATGGCGCACATATATCATTTTCTTTTCTTTCTTTTTATTGCAGGTCTCCCCAGTGGATGAAGAGCAAGTGCATCCCAAAGATGGGATTTATTGGATTTTTATTGTAGTCGTTGCTTAATTGCACAGGACAAACCCTGGATATAGCTTGAGGTAAATATGTTCTTCTACAGTCATGAAAATAAGTACTATGGAAAATTGTTCAGTGTACATACTATATACATACATACATACATATGTATGAATAAATAATATGGAATCGCGTGAATGCCAAGCCTCTTGTCTATGCAGCCATAAAAGCCGCTGATTGAAGTCATGCGACGTGTCCATATGGTCAGGACAACCTGGTCAAAAGGGTGTGGCATCAACTGCTTTCGCTGCCCTCCCTACCCTAGACTGTAATCGTATTTCCCTGTCTGTGTGTGTGTGGGGACTTTAATTGAAATCTCAACGGGCAGTCGTTAGTTTTTCTATGGGCCATTTGAAGTACGTGCTTGACACACAAGCAGAAAAGTTCATGAGTGTTCTGGACACAAAAAAAGTCCACTTGGAATGGAAAAGAGAAGGCGAGATTGAGGGAGAAATGAGGAGAAATGACCACAAAGCTGGATGGCAGATTTAGTGGATTAATGTTGTTGCAGTTTCTATAGTAGTTCTCTCTCTCTCCTCTCTCTCTCTCTAATTAGCAGGCGGTTGGTAATAATTTTCGTTTTTTTCACAAGAAAAATGGGAAACGAAAATAGCCAGAAACTGCAGCCATCTCTCTTGTTAACCCTTCTCATAATAATTATTGTCAATGGCTGTGGGCGACGTCAATGTTTTTTTTTATTTTCGTTTCGTTTTTTTTTCTTTCATATTTTCAATTTGAGAAACTCAAGCTCCTTTGGGGCACAAATAAACTGAGGCAAGTGCATTTCGTTAATTAGTGTGGAATGAAAGCCGGAATGAGAAAGAGCTGGCTATGGGAAAGGGTAGCAAAGGGTGCGTGCAGTGCAAACAAAAGGCCTGACGAGTTAGCTTGAAATTTGAGACCTTCCATTGCGCAGCGACTGCAGTGGCGCCACCTAGAAGAGAAGTGTCAACACAGCGGAATGTGGGCGCGGTATCGGAAAATCAAACAAAAGACGAAATACAGCAATAGCAACAAATGTTTCGGACGTAGGAGGTTTATATGAAATTTAATCCGCTCTTTGGCTATTTCAATGCTAAAAATAATGTTGCGATGTTGTGCAACTCTTTTGTTTATTTTTCTTTTTTAAAGATGTTTGCTATACAGCAAATGGTAAGTGCTTATACGTCTAAGTGGCGCCATTTATATGCACTTATAAGCTTTTTATAGAGCTCTGTATTTTTAATTGGGGTTTACTTAAAGAGCCAACGATAATGAGAACTATGGAAAATTGAAAAAATACAGCAAGCCTTAACAGTAAATTCGGTTAAATGTAACCTTAAGGTAAAACTACAGAAAGAAAACATTCTAAACTTAAAATTTTGTAGTAACATCAGGAACAAAGCAAATATGACTTAAAAAGAACCGTTAGGAACCTTTATGCATTTAAGAAATTACATTTAAATAAAATTCGATTTTTGGTCATATTCATGTTAAAATTTTATGACCAAAAATGACTTGGGCATTGGCAAAATCTTTCGACTTCCATAACTCCGGCAAAACTGACCCGATTTTCAAAAGCAATAGCTTAAAAGTCATGGTTTGGCTTCTAGAATAAAACTGCATTTAAGAAATTACATTTAAATAAAATTCGATTTTTGGTCATATTCATGTTAAAATTTTATGCCAAAAAATCGACATCCTCATTTGGCAAATCTTTCGACTTCCACAACTTCGTCAAAAGTGACCCGATTTTCAAAAGCAATAGCTTAAAAGTCATGGTTTGGCGTCTAGAATAAAACTGCATTTAAGAAATTACATTTAAATAAAATTCGATTTTTGGTCATATTCATGTTAAAATTTTATTCCAAAAAATCGACATCCTCATTTGGCAAATCTTTCGACTTCCATAACTTGGTCAAAACTGACCCGATTTTCAAAAGCAATAGCTTAAAAGTCATGGTTTGGCGTCTAGAATAAAACTGCATTTAAGAAATTACATTTAAATAAAATTCGATTTTTGGTCATATTCATGTTAAAATTTTATTCCAAAAATCGACATCCTCATTGGCAAATCTTTCGACTTCCATAACTTCGTCAAAACTGACCCGATTTTCAAAAGCAATAGCTTAAAAGTCATGGTTTGGCGTCTAGAATAAAACTGCATTTAAGAAATTACATTTAAATAAAATTCGATTTTTGGTCATATTCATGTTAAAATTTTATGACCAAAAATTGACTTGGGCATTGGTAAAAATCTTTCGACTTCCATAACTCCGGCAAAACTGACCCGATTTTCAAAAGCAATAGCTTAAAAGTCATGGTTTGGCTTCTAGAATAAAACTGCATTTGAGAAATTACATTTAAATAAAATTCGATTTTTGGTCATATTCATGTTAAAATTTTATGACCAAAAATTGACTTGGGCATTGGTAAAATCTTTCGACTTCCATAACTCCGGCAAAACTGACCCGATTTTCAAAAGCAATAGCTTAAAAGTCATGGTTTGGCTTCTAGAATAAAGCTGCATTTAAGAAATTACATTTAAATAAAATTCGATTTTTGGTCATATTCATGTTAAAATTGTATGACCAAAAATTGACTTGGGCATTGGTAAAAATCTTTCGACTTCCATAACTTCGTCAAAAGTGACCCGATTTTCAAAAGCAATAGCTTAAAAGTCATGGTTTGGCACCAAGAATAAAACTGCATTTAAGAAATTACATTTAAATAAAATTCGATTTTTGGTCATATTCATGTTAAAATTTTATGACCAAAAATGACTTGGGCATTGGCAAATCTTTCGACTTCCATAACTCCGGCAAAACTGAACCGATTTTCAAAAGCAATAGCTTAAAAGTCATGGTTTGGCTTCTAGAATAAAACTGCATTTAAGAAATTACATTTAAATAAAATTCGATTTTTGGTCATATTCATGTTAAAATTTTATTCCAAAAAATCGACATCCTCATTTGGCAAATCTTTCGACTTCCATAACTTCGTCAAAAGTGACCCGATTTTCAAAAGCAATAGCTTAAAAGTCATGGTTTGGCGTCTAGAATAAAACTGCATTTAAGAAATTACATTTAAATAAAATTCGATTTTTGGTCATATTCATGTTAAAATTTTATAACAAAAATTGACTTGGGCATTGGTAAAATCTTTCGACTTCCATAACTTCGTCAAAACTGACCCGATTTTCAAAAGCAATAGCTTAAAAGTCATGGTTTGGCATCAAGAATAAAACTGCATTTAAGAAATTACATTTAAATAAAATTCGATTTTGGTCATATTCATGTTAAAATTTTATTCCAAAAAATCGACATCCTCATTTGGCAAATCTTTCGACTTCCATAACTCCGTCAAAACTGACCCGATTTTCAAAAGCAATAGCTTAAAAGTCATGGTTTGGCGTCTAGAATAAAACTGCATTTAAGAAATTACATTTAAATAAAATTCGATTTTTGGTCATATTCATGTTAAAATTTTATTCCAAAAAATCGACATCGGCATTGGCAAATCTTTCGACTTCCATAACTTCGTCAAAACTGACCCGATTTTCAAAAGCAATAGCTTAAAAGTCATGGTTTGGCGTCCAGAATAAAACTGCATTTAAGAAATTACATTTAAATAAAATTCGATTTTTGGTCATATTCATGTTAAAATTTTATGACCAAAAATTGACTTGGCATTGGTAAAAATCTTTCGACTTCCATAACTCCGGCAAAACTGACCCGATTTTCAAAAGCAATAGCTTAAAAGTCATGGTTTGGCGTCTAGAATAAAACTGCATTTAAGAAATTACATTTAAATAAAATTCGATTTTTGGTCATATTCATGTTAAAATTTTATTCCAAAAAATCGACATCCTCATTTGGCAAATCTTTCGACTTCCATAACTTCGTCAAAACTGACCCGATTTTCAAAAGCAATAGCTTAAAAGTCATGGTTTGGCGTCTAGAATAAAACTGCATTTAAGAAATTACATTTAAATAAAATTCGATTTTTGGTCATATTCATGTTAAAATTTTATGACCAAAAATCGACATCCTCATTTGGCAAATCTTTCGACTTCCATAACTCCGGCAAAACTGACCCGATTTTCAAAAGCAATAGCTTAAAAGTCATGGTTTGGCGTCCAGAATAAAACTGCATTTAAGAAATTACATTTAAATAAAATTCGATTTTTGGTCATATTCATGTTAAAATTTTATGACCAAAAATCGACATCCTCATTTGGCAAATCTTTCGACTTCCATAACTCCGGCAAAACTGACCCGATTTTCAAAAGCAATAGCTTAAAAGTCATGGTTTGGCGTCTAGAATAAAACTGCGTTTAAGAAATTACA